>CM075852.1:107261267-107483452 GCA_037975125.1 Latrodectus hesperus | reverse complement strand
CAGTAAGCCAAGCAATTGAGTAATGGAGCAGTAAGCCAAGCGAGATGTTGAAATATCGGCGGATGGAAATGGAAAGCGAAGATGATGAGTAAAGGACAAGAAGTAAATGAAAGGAGAGAATCATCGACACCGGAGAGCGGAGAAACCATTGACGGTAGGTGACAACGCTAAACAGTATTTCTAAAAGAGTTCAGTCCGATCTCTCATTCTTATTCCGTCTGGTCATACTTAGTTATATATTATTTTGCAAATGTTACAAAAGGAATTAATAATCAAAATTGCATCAATTTTTTAGTCTATAAGGATTTAATTTGTAAATGTAAACTTCTCTTGTCATTAAGTTGCTAAAATAAATTATTGAGTTATATAATGTTTGTTTTGAATCTTTGTCTCTTTCATTCAATTATTAAAAACGAATCTGAGTTTCTTAAAATTACCGAGTTTCTCCCCAACATTAGCTGGGGTCAGCACATATGAATACGAACACCAAAACCGCTTGAGATAGTAACCGGAAACAATTTATATCTATTCTAGGTGGTATGCAGAGTATTTGAAATAGATTTGATATCTTTTGCGGACAAATAGTGAGCTGTTGTAAATAATTTGTACCTTTTGTTTTACGTTAATTAGGAGATTAAAGACATATCTCTGTGTGAGTTGAATATAGTCGGTTTCTACAGTTGCAATTTTCCTTTGAATGACGATCTTAATTATATTCAAAAGTGGTGAGCTCTGGCTGAAAATTCCGTGTGGCAGACTTTGTGCTTTCCATGAGTATATTCATTAGTTTATGGGGTCAATGCATCACTGTCTATCAAGGACTACTTCAGACCTTAAAAATGAATATAGGGATGAAAAATGTCATCTTTAAATGTTACACAATTCGAATTGCAATTCTGAAAAGTATAAAATTTTAAGGGTTCTGAAATTATACCAAATAATACCTTTTATGACCTTTGGTCAAGATTTTGGATAATAAAGGGTAGTTGATTGGTCTCTGTTTCTTTCCAAATACCTGTGTTTCATTCAACCTGAAACTAATCAATAGGATATCAGTAGATTTATATTATCATTTATATGACTTCAGCATAATTCTAAGCTGAATGTCCTGTTTATAATAATAAGTGGGTCTCAAAATGTTTTTTTTTTTTTTTTTTTTTTTTTTTTAATGAAAAGAAGGAGGAATAGCAGCTTGCCTACTAAGCCATACTATGAAGAATACATGTTGATCTCTCTAGGTTCTGCGAAGGGATATATTACGATTTTAAAAATGAATTTGTCACAATGAAATTTCTTTTGCAAGCTGTATATGACACTGCGTAATACATTGGGCTCTTAAATAATTTGGAGTTGATATTAGAAAATTTCTAATTTTCTCATTCTTTTATTATAAAAGTTTACAATTTTAATTATAGTATTATATTGAAACTTGAATAATATTGATAATTACACTACTGGCCATTAAAATTGCTACACCAATAAGGAATGCAAATAACAGAAAGATATTTATTGGACACATACATTATAGTGGAAAGAACAAGTGATTAGATTTACAGGAAATTAGGATGTATAGATCTTGAGAAATCAGTACCCAGAGCAGCCACCTCTGGCTGCAATAACAGCATTTACTCGCCTAGGCATGGAGTCAAACAGAGATTGTATGGCATGAACGGGGATCTCAGTCCATGCAGCTTCAACACTATGCCACAGTTCATCGACAGTAGTGGATGGTGAGTAATGGCGTGCCAATCGCTCGGCAACCATTGACCACACGTTCTCAATTGGTGAGAGATCATGAGAACGTGCTTTCCAGGGTAACAGTCGAACCTGTTCTGTATCAAGGAAGCTCAGAACAGTACGGGTAACATGCGGTCGTGCATTATCCTGTTGAAACAAAGCATTAGGGAGGCCTCGAAGATAGGGCAGAGCCACGGGCCTTAACACATCGGAAATGTAACGGTTGATGTTCAAAGTGCCGGTAATGCGAACAAGAGGTGATTGAGACGTGTATCCAATGGCCCCCCATACCATCACTCCAGCAGATGGGCCAATATGGCGATGTCCAATGCAAGCTGGCAATGCGTGTTCTCCACGATGCCTCCAAACACGGATGCGGCCATCATGGTCCTGTATACAGAACCGAGATTCATCTGTAAAGATGACGTGATGCCATTCTCGTGTCCAGGTTCGTCGCTGATCACACCATTGAAGGCGCTCCTGTCTGTGACGCAGCGTCAATGGTAGCCGAAGCCATGGTCGCCGTGCAGACAATCCATGCTGCTGCAAACGTCGTCAAACTGTTCGAGCAGAAACTTGTTGCCTTGCAAATGACTCCATTTCTTGATTCAGGGTTCCACGACGTGTCTGTACTATCCCTTGTGACCATGGGGATAAGATGTCTGTCTTCTCTGCTGTTAGTCTGTTAGTGATGGGGTGTCGCTTAGATCCTGCATAACGTTCCGTATGATTGTCCTGAACCCATCGATTCTATATTCTGCTAACAGTCATGGGGTCTCGACCGACGCGAGCAGCAATATTGCGGTACGATAAACCGCAATCCCGGTAGGCTATAATCCTTCCTCGATCAAAGTCAGACACGTGCTGATAGGCAATTCTTCTTCTTACACGAGACATTACAACAATTTTTTTTTGCCGAAAACAACGTTGAAACGGAAATTAAGTATGAGAAAACTGCTGTCAAATCTCTGGTTTTATACACATTGTAGATGTCGCTACTGTCATCTGCTGTGTATAAATGCGCTGAAAATCTAATCATTTGCATATCACAGCAAGTTCTACCTGACATGCAAATTTCACATGTGTGGTTTGCCGCTTTTCTGGTGTATCAATTTTAATGGCCAGTAGTGTACAATTAAATGTGACTTAAAATACATATTTATTTTTCAATAAGTAAAAAATTTATAAAGTAACTTCTTGTTAACTATTAGCAATTTAAAAAGTTCAGATTAAAATATTAAGGAATAATTCCTCAAAGTATTTTATTAAAAATTAATAAATGCCAAAATGTTACCAGTAAGGTAATATTTTGACATTATATTTTAATTTAAACTTAATTAATTGATTCCAATATTTCATTTAAATTATAATTTTAATTTTAATATATAAATATATATAATTATAAATTATAATTATAATTTAATTAGAATTTTTCTAATTAAGAAATATAAATTATCATTTATATATATATATATATATATATATATATATATATATGTTGTTGCTTTATTCACAACACATCGAGCTCTAAATGTTTTAATATTAAATCTTAATATTTTGAGTATCGTGTCATCTTTTATAAAACAGAAAATATTTTCGGAAGAACGAGAATATTGAATTTATATTATTATACTTCAAAACTACTTTCTTTCCTGAGAACGAAAAATACGTTTCACTAAATTTTTATCTTTCTTAAAAATATTTCAAATGAAGATAATTTTTAAGGACATTTATATAATTTGCGCAGTTTTGAAAATTATTCTGTTTTATTTATCATTCTAATTTATGTGGAAAGTCTGACTTTTTATCTAACATTAAAAGTCATTCATGGAAATATATTTCTGATTTTAATATTCTTCAAAAATCTATTTATTTTATTTGAATATATTTGTCTTGAAAAGAAGAATATTAATTATTCAGAATTTTACAGCTTTGTCATATGAAGAAGTGCCTATTTATTAAACTTTTCTCATATGGGTTATATATTGAAATATCGAGAGCGATTACGATTGAAATAAAATTAATAATTTTTGTTGTTAGAAGTTCTATACTGTAATGGTGATATAATTCTGATATAATATTGATAAATGAAACTAATATTTATTTACTTGAGCAAGATGTCATTCAAATGCCAATTATTCGTTTGACGTAAAATTACCTTTTGCTTATCAATCAAGCATGTTTTTCGAATGTAAAGCCTTTATAGAAGATGTTTGCCATTAACATTGTCATTGTGACGAAAAGTTCAGGAACTGCTACTAACCAAACAACTGTTTATGAAGGTTCTTACTTCTTTTGTTGTTGTTACCAATTTCCATGTCTAGGAGTACTCTAGACGAGGTCCACGAGTGCTCTCAATTTCAGAAAATCAAAAACAAGAGTAGGAGTCTTAAATCAGTCTTCAAGAGACAATAACTGGCACTCAAAAATATGTGCCAGTGATGCCGGTTCATTTTGGCATTTAAGACAATTTAGATACATTTTGAGACCTCTCTTGAAAGTAAGATCCTTCAAGTGGCCACTGAAGAAATGCGAAAGTGGGTAGTCTGAACATCTCTATCGCAACTGATAGCATGAGATCTTACAGAGGCTACCCTTTTTCTTCACTCATGAGTCATGGAGCTTTCTTTATTCTATAATTATTAAAACTAGGTAACGCAAATATTGATTGAGTGCCGAGGCCACTTTGGCAGTTTTAATGTACATATTATAATCCACGACAACACCTGTTGATCTCTTTCATATGTAATAAAGCATATACGTCGAAGAAAGTGCAATGTCGTCCCAGTTTGTTTTCTTTGTGATGTGTCACCAAGCCTATATTTATTTTTACTGAACATTTCTAGGCAGTGAGAAATACTAGGAAATTTATATTAAAAATAATTAATTTCAGACAGTACAGTATTTAAAACAGATAATAATATTTTATTTCTTAATTAGAGTCAATAATGTTTTAGTTGAAGAAAAACTAAATCTTTCCATTTAAAAGTAAAAATTTAAAAGACGTCATTTAAAATATTAATATATATATAAATTAACAACTAAATTATAAAATTGCTGTACAAATGGTATAATGGATAAATGAACAAATTATAAAATAAAATCTTAACAAGCAAAAGTGTTTTCAAAATATTTATAAAAATTAAACCATTAAAATTTACTAAGTTTTTTCAAAATAAACTATATTTTGTGAGATGAAAATTCCCTCAAGACATAGACATTACTTTCACTTGCTTTGCCATGTTTTCAAAAAAGAAATTAATTATATAAAGTTTTTTTTATCAGAAAGATTTTTTAATAGGAAATTAAAATAAATTTTTTAAATATAAGACAAATTTGAATGGAGAAATAATTTTAAAATTTTTAATGATATAATTGTACAAATATTGCGAGAAGCAATTTTTATAATTTTTCATTCTGAAAGAAATATAGTAAACTTTCAAAGGAAAATATCTTCTTCAAAATTAATATTCTTTTCATAAGGAAAACCCTATGGAACCAATTCAATTTTGTTGAAGGAAAAATAAAAATATCTATATATCTCTATAGATTCAATGCCTTTTCAAACTCTCGAATACTAATAAGGAAACTCAATAGAGTAAATAGCGTAAAATGAAAATAACTACAAAAACTATCAAAATTGGGTATTAAATCAGTGCAGATCTCTAATTAAAATTTTAATTAAAAATTAAATTCATATTTAAAAGGTTATTTAATCAATAATGTAAATAAAGAATCATAATCGAGACTATTCATTTATTTTATTCAGCTATAATTAAATTTGAGATCTAATTATTTGAAAGAAACTAATTAACGATTAATTTAATTAAATATATTTTGGTCAAATAATGACATGTAAGTATTTAAGTCAACGGGATTTGATCGCAGCAATTAAATTGAAAATTAATCTTTATTCCATCAATGTCCTTCCTTAATGGCAACAAAAAGTGCAAAATCAAGATTCCATCCTTAATTTTTTAAACTTTAAAACATTTGAATTAATTAATACAAAATTATTGAAATTAAAATAAAAAATCTAATTTCAAATACGATAATAAATTTAAATCCGCTTTCTCAATTTTGGATTTGGATGCAAAATGGAAAAAAAAATACTATAATCCCAACTTTTAAAAAATGAAATAACTCTTACAAATGAATAATTATATTTTAAAGTGTTAAATCATCTGAACAAAGTGTAAAACTAATTCAATTTTCACATTTATATGTTATTTATGAATTAAATATATTGTTACAATATTTTTCATGACTGCAACGACATAATTTTAATAATATCGGTCTTCTTTATTTTCTTGGTGCAAGTTATGATAAATCAAAAGCTTAAAGCTTTCGATAAATACCAGAAATTAATGTTATCAATTAACTAATTTCCTTGGTAAAAGAAATTTATTATTTTGACAAATATAGGAACTTAAGACGACGTTAAAAATTGCTACAATATTATTAAAGACAAACTTTGTAATTTTGTCATTTATTATGAGATTGTCAACAAAGCCTGCGTAATATATAATATTATATTTGAAACAATAGTGTGAAACATTGTCAAAAATTCCTTAATTTTTCATGTGCTTCTTTCGGATAATAAATATAATCGGCAACAAATGATTTATCTTTTCTAAGCATCTATAAATACCAATATTAAAATTATTTTATTTTTGCAACTAGAAACTATGTAAGCAATTGTCTATTATTTTTAGTCTCTTCATTACATGTCTTATGATTTTCCCACATAAAAATGACTCTTAATTTAAATGGAAAAGTTAATTTATACGTGATATTTTTTACTGTAATTCACTTTGAAGATAAATAAATAAAAATATGCAGTTGAAGCTTTTGAGTTGTAATTTTTAAATTTCATTTAACAAAATAAAATTTAAATAACCACAATAATATAATTAATAGCATATCACACTTAAAGTAGTTGAGCGTAAAAGGGGTATATAAAGTGCATGTATGACTAAAAATTTAAATTTTAAAACATGAAAGATCAGAAAAGGAATTAAATATGAAAAATGCATGTATTGTTTTAATTAACAATTCTTTTTTATAGTTATTTCTGGTAAAATATCATATAATAAGGTTCATTATAACTTCTAACTGCATTATTTTTGCATTTAAAAAAATGCAATGGAAGATAATTCAATAATCTGAAAAAAACATTAAAAGAACCAAAACAATATATGACATGTTTTTAGTAATTAATAAATGTCATTTAAATGAAATATATCTACTCTTTAGATAACAATCCTAATTAAGAAAAAATATCTAACTAAGAGAAAATGTGAACCTTATTTTATAATTAGTACAGATGCAAAATATTTAATTATTTATTTAAAAAAAAAACTGTTAAATAAATGATAAGATCATTAATCTGATGAATTATTCATTAATCTCTCTTTTTTATCTACTTTTAAATACAATGGTAAACAGCGACATTACCATTAAAAAATCTTTTATTTTAATAGTGTGAAAATTTGCTACGCATTAAGTGAAATAATAATTCTGTAGTTTAAAATTGTTTTACATGTTTATATTTAGATTAATAATGTTAATTGGTATTATTAGCATTTAGTGAACTTTACTTTAAATAAATATGCTATCAGCCATGCCATTGTTCAAAAAGGAAGGAATACTTAAAAAAGCTTATTGCATTTTTCGTAATATCATTTAGTTTTGTAGTTAAGTGTTTAATTCTATAAAAAATAAAGAAATTGTTATATAATATTAGGCGTAATACGATTTTTATTAGGACAGTAGGGATCATTTCCCTGTACCTCTACAGCAAGGCTTCAGTCGGTATCCTGCAAATTAGTCTACCTTGTTCAGTGGCTCTCATTTGACACCATTTAAGTTGTTCTAAATTGTATTTTCAGTTTGTTGTATACATCTAAAATATTCAAGATAATTACTAATGTAAGATTCCAGCTGTAAATATTTGATTGATTTTTAAATACAAGGAATGTGAAACCGGCTGAAATCTATTGGAAAAGTAAGGATTATGTTGAAGAAACGATCAGTAATGGAATGATGAGAAAGTGGGATAGAATGTTTAATGAAGGTCGAACAATTGTCCCCGATGAGTCTCGAGATACTTGGTCTTCTATGATCAACGATGATAATCTGGTAAAGAAAGTTGCTGAAAAAATAAAAGAGGACAAGCGTTTCACAATGAAGACACTTTCACAAAAATTATTAAACTTTCACGTATTGTTTTGCATGAAATTGTAACAAACCATTTAACTCATCAGAAGCTGTAAGCCCGATGAATTCCAAAAATGCTCATTGGCGTTCACAAAAATAACTGAGTTAGCTGTGTATTGATATTTCTCACAAGATATAGAGAAGAAAAAGACAATTTTTTGACAGTTGAAGAAACATGCGTTCTCCATGCCTTACCTGAATGAAACAAAATCTATGGAATGGAGACACGTTCAATCTCTGAAAAAAAATTTCAAATGACAATTCAGCACAAAATATCATGTGTGTTATGTTTTGGGATATGGAAGGGGTTTGTCTTAGTAAATTTCATCACAGAAGTGAAACTGACAATGTGGGATGGATGTTATGATATTTTAAGAAAACTAAGGTGTGTGATTCACAAAGCAAACGGAGAGGAATTCTGAGTAAAGGAACCCTGTTGATCCATGACAACGCTTAGACCCCATGCTGCTCATGTTACTCAAACGATGAATCAACAGTTTTTTTTTTCTGGAACAGTGCGATCACCCGTCGTATAGTCCAGATTTAACGCCTTCCAATAACAACTTTTATACATGAAGCGGGAGATCGGCAGCAAGCTTCTATAAAAGAGGAATAGAAAAGCTGGTAACCCACTACGACAATCGAAAATTATATATATATATATATATATATATATATATATATATATATATATATATATATATATATATATATATATATATATATATATATATATATATATATATATATATATATATATATATATATATATATATATATATATATATATATATATATATATATATATATATATATTAGAATATTATGAATAACATAAAATATTTAAGGTGGTTACATTAAAAAAATGCCGTACAAAAGCTTAGAGTGCTCATCTAATTTAATTTACTTCTTAGTTCTTTTTACAATGTTTCCGTGATAAAAACTTTTCTACACAATTCAAGCTAAAATTATTTATTTGGGAAGTTTTTGTATATTTAAATATTTATCACACACACACAAACCTTTTTTTGTTGAAGAAATTACCCTGAAATATATTAGGAAAATTTCAGTTCTTTATGAAGCATGTTTTCTCTTTCAAAATTTATAAGTGTGCATTTTGATACAAGAGGATTGTGTTTGTTTGCATTTAATTTCATTAATATAAAAGTCAAATGTTAAGCAATCACATAAGAAAGAATGGTTTTCACAATCAGCATTTACTTTTAAAGAAGTATGAATTTATTACCAGATTTTATTAATGCTTATAATGCTCATATTTTATTTTTCACAGCATATATAAAGACTGATATTCTGATATTTAATATTTTTATATAATTCCTTGTGTAATACATTATATAAGAGCCATTTAAAATTCTTTCATCTTACATAGAGATTTATAAACATATTTGAACTATTGTTTCCTTAATTTAACATATATATTATTTATAGTTTGAAACCATATGTTAATTTAAAACAGTTATTTAAATCATTTGCACATAGCTTCTTAATGCATTTAAAAAATCCATTACATTCAATAAAATAAACTATTTATAAATGTTGTATCAGACAATTTTATGAAAACAAATAAAATTGATAAAATAGAATTTGAGTTAAAGTAAAGTATAATTTGATTAATATTTAAAAATAATGAAATTTTTTTTACAAATTTTAAATAATATAAAGATCAGTATTGAGATATATTGATCTGTATGAGAAATTATATAACATTCTTTAAATAAAAATAAATTTCCATAGTATTGTTTGGAAAATAATAGCAACTAGTTATGTGATTCGGGGAATCTATTATAGGAAGACATTCCCTATTGTGAAAAGAAGAATTATGATGATTATTGAATTTATATTTTAATCATAAAGAAAAGTTCTTAAGATATTTTATAAATTTTGAATTAGCATGCATCGTTTTAATTTAATTGAATTTCGTCAGCCTTTTATTTAAGCTTTTAAAGAAAGTAGATATTAGCAGACTTAAATTTTATTAATTTTGTAGGCATACATTTTTTTACTGTGTAAAAATGAAAAATAATTATTTTTCATTCAAAAATTATTTCAAACTATTATATTATCATATTTTTATTTATGAAATATATATAGATAATTAGTCTGTATGATTTAAAATCAAAAAGTACAAGTTTCTTTTATTTTAATTATTAAACGTCTTTAAAATATGAAACTCTTTCTATTTTTGTAATGTTCATTTAATATTTAATATATCTATTGCGTTCGTATAATTACAGATTATTTGATTTGTGATTATCTTGAAGTGTATGGTGGGATTCTATGGGGTTTTTATATTGTATTCTTAATATTTACATTTCATGTGATAAATAAAATGCACCATAGAATTGTTCAGTTTAAACATTTTTAAAGTATAGAAGAATTAAACTGAAATATAAATCCAAAAAACATATTTTATTAAGATTTATTTAACATATTTTTTATATTTATATCTTAAGGATGAAAATATTAAAACTAAACATAAATGAGTGGGTAATTCTTAGAGAAAATCATAGAGCTTGAAAATATTCATGCTTTTAACAAATTCAATTAAAGAATAATTAATTTACTTATATTTAATGGTTTTTATGTATCCATATTCACTTGCAAAATAAACCATTATCTTAAGTAATTATCTATTTGCAGTATTTACACTAAGCAGAAAAACAGAAAAAAATCGAAATGATAGAAAAATTAGAATACATAATTTAAATTATTATTAATTTTTTATAAATTAAAAGGATTTATGAAAACAAAATTAATATTTTATATTCCACACATCATATTTTTATAATATAATTCATGTTTTTTCCTTACATTGAAACAAATATCTAAGTTTATTTTTTCTTGAAAAACATGAATATATATAACAATATTTTACGCTGTTAATATTTGAAAGAAAATAGTTTCGATATGTTAGATATCAGAGGATGGATCTAAATAGCTTAGAGTGATTTTTTACAGTGAAATGTTTTCTGAAAAAGTCGTAACAGAATAAGTAGATTTCACTTGAGGCAAAGGACTCCACATAAAAGCACACTTTTGTGGTTTGGGGAGATCAAAACATATTTTGTTTTTGAAATTGATTTTAGATATAAACACAACTTTCAGGAATATTTTGAAATTGAAGTTAGAAAAGGAATATGTTCTTTTCTTATAAATAGTTATTGTTTAGTACTTCATTGAAATTATTACATTTTATTCATTGCATGCAGTCATGTTTCAAATTTAAAAAAGAAAAATTAAATGCATGATAATATAAAAAATTAAATGTTTTATCAGATAAATAACTTGATTAAAATAATTTTCTTTCTGTCCATATCTTATTTCTATTTAATTTTTATTTAACATGAATCAAAGATGTTCTTAATATTTAAATAAAAAATGCAAAATAATTACTCCAGAAAATGTATTTGATTTATAAGAAATTTAAAGAACGTTATGGTTGAATTAATATCGTATTTGTATTTAGTGCTTACATATCCTATGATGTCTTTGAACTTCAAATTCTCAAATTAAAACAAAAAACCAATGTGTGCCATACAATTTAGTGCTAAATTATAGTTAGTTGAAATTTGTGTAAGTGAAAAAATGATATTCATCTCTCAAAATCCAGTAAATCTAAGGTAGACATAATTTTCAGCTAATGGCTTAGTGTTATTTATTGGTTTCCAGATTTTATTCAAAACTCGTAGTATTAATAAATTTGAGTAAATTCTTTAATTGTAATTATTTTAAACTAATAAAACACATGATAAAATGGGAAAATTTCTGTTTTCAAAATACAGCTTAAATATAAGAACTCAACAAATAACAGTAGCTGAGAGTGGAAGAATGAATTCTGAAATAAAAACCAGTCGTAAATGTTTTACTAGACTTCTGTTTTCAAAGATTGTTAAAAATTTAAAGATACAGATAAATATTATTAAAACGTAAAATATGTATCTCGCTCCCATGACACAGTTCCGAGGTTCGATCCTCGCGCTGGGCAAGGTTGACTTAGCCTTTCATCCCTTCAGTGGGTCGATTAACTGAGAATCAAGCATGCTTGGGAACTAAACACTGGGGGTCTTACGTTAGGCTGACCACCTAACTGGGACATATGCTTTGCACCCCAGGGCCCTTGGTCATGACAACAGTTATGGGCACTGTAGGCCTTGGCCCACATGGGCTGTCGTGCCCTGGAGTTTAGTTTGTTAAAATATATATCTAGAGATTGATGAGAAGAAATTTATAATATATTAAAATTAATTTTAACTGTTTTATCATAATGATAGGCCTTGTTATAGGCAATAAAAATTCTTATCCAATAAAGGAAGATTAAATGGAGATGGATATTATATTTGTTTTTTAATTTCATCTATGAATATGCACTTTAGAAATACCGGGTGATCCAAAAGTCAGGACGAACTTTAAAAATGAATAATTCGAAAACGAATCACGATACAAAGAGGAGGTTTGCACCAAACGGATGGAAAAGAAACCGGGTTTTGTGTGGCAATGAAAAAAAATAGTTCTGTTGGCGTCCAACAGATGGCGCTATAGTGTTTTATTGCAACAAAAGATGATTTACAAATGAAACAATGATTAATGAAGTCAGATTTATTACAGTTAATTAGTACTTACTACAGTAAATGTTCAATGTGCTGTCCATCATTCAGAAGTAAAGCTGTTAGACGAGTCACCACACCATTCACAACATTTAGAAGCATTTCTTGCGTTATAGCAGACACATTTTGGCGGATGGCATCTTTCAGTGCTGCTAGTGATGCCGGTTAGTCGCTGTACACTTTTGACTTCAAGAAGCCCCACAGCCAAAAGTCACAGGGTGTGAGATTGGGAGATCTTGGAGGCCATGCGTGATTAAAGTAGCGACTGATAATACGATCCTCCCCAAATGTTGAGCGTAGCAGGGGTTGCACAGGCAGAGCAATATGAGGTGGTGCTCCATCTTGCATAAAGGTGACTGTTTGGAGTGCCTGTCGCGCTTGCATTTCAGGAATAATGCTGTTCTATAACAGTGATAGATATCGCTTACCGGTGACAAAAACTGTTTGGAAACCTGTCTGTGTGACTTCCTCGAAAGAAAATGGACTAATTATGAAATCGGCAGTGAAGCCACACCAGACTGTCACTTTAGGCTGTTGCAAGGGTACCTCAACAAATGCATGTGGATTTTCTGTGGTCCACACTCGACAATTGTGGGTGTTAACAGCGCCAGAGAGTGTGCAATGTGCTTCATCTGTCCAAAGCACAGTGTGAAGCCAGTCGTGCTGCTCTTCCATCTTATTGAAGACCAAATTCGCAAAATGTCGGCGAGAGTCGAAGTCAGGAGGTTTCAGTTTTTAGTAATGTTGCAACTTGTAGGGATACCGTTGCAAAGTTACTCGAAGCGCTCTCCAGACACTTCCGTACGACACTCCTGTCTGCCTCGAAACTTCTCGAGCACTGCACTCCCCATGTGCAGCAACAGCCGACATGGCTTGCATCATCTGCTTCACTGTCGTGGCAACTGCAGCTGCAGTTGAGGGACGTCCACTTCTTTGACGTGACGCCAAAGAACTGTAGCTTCAAATTTTTTCACAATTTTGTTCAATGCAGAAGACGTTATTAGTCCTTTGCTATCTCGCATACCCTTCATGTAGCGATATGCTCGCAATGCCGCAATGGCACTTTCCAAATTCTTATAAAACAGTTTAACTAAGAGGGCTTTCTCAACAATGGATAGCATTTCGATGCATACCACTTTCGACTACCATTACCTGCTGCAGTTGCTTCTTTTTATATCGTTTGTTGCTTTGCATAATCCTACATCAGAAATCCGACAGCGCCATCTGTTGGTCGCCAACAGAACTATTTTTTTCATTGCCACACAAAACCCGGTTTTTTTTCCATCCGTTTGGTGCAAACCGCATCTTTGTATCGTAATTCGTTTTCGAATTATTCATTTTTAAAGTTCGTCCTGACTTTTGGATCACCCTGTATTTCTTGCTGTAATTCCTTACAACACTTGGATACGGCTCATTATTATGAAAAATATTTTCCTGAGGTAAAATACGAAGTATATTTAAAAAAGAAAGAAGTGGGATAACTTTTGATAGTGAGTCCATTTTTTTATCTAGTATCACGTTCTTATCCTGGGCTCGCTCTGGTCCTGCAGTTGACTACCCTTTATGACTTCAAGCAATGAAGAGTGTTACTTATCTATTTTATAAACATATATCTGCAAGCTTGAATTTTTGGAAGTTTTCTAATAAATGCTTTCCAATTATACGATACGATACTGTTACTTCCAATTTCTCTCTGAAAGCAATGCTCAGTAGCAGCATTTTTCAACCTTTCAATATTTGCGCCCCAAGTTTCAATCTTAATTTTCATCACTCTACCCTCTTATACAATAAAATAAGCACAATAATAACATATTTTAAATATTTTGGCACTAAACCTTCACTTCCACATTATTTTTAAGCTTTAAAAATTACCAATAATATGGAAATTTATCGATTTTTGTCAAAGCCGATCTTCAGCACTAAAAAAACAAGAATACGGTGTCTTATTAATGTTCTTTTGTTCATCCTGTCGGACATTATTCTATTTTTGCGAGGAGTTGTGATTTGTCTCAAGCATTCTGCAATGTCCACAAGACAGCATATTCGAATAGACTCACTATCTAACATGTGAGCAAATATTTTGTAATTTAGGGAAAGATAATGTTCATTAAAGCAAGTTACCTTTCGAGAATTTGCATATTATATATGTTTCCGTATTAATTGCAATTATCTATAATATTTATTTATGACAGCAGATTTAGGCAGAATCATGATAAATCATGATTTAGGCAGAATCATGATCATGATATAAAACACATGATAAAATGGGAAAATTTCTGTTTACAAAATACAGCTAAAATATAAGAACTCAACAAATAGCAGTAGCTGAGAGTGGAAGAATGAATTCTGAAATAAAAACCTTTGTTAAAGCAGTTGTAATGTTTAAATGTTTAAGCAGGTGTAATCAGAAATTAGTAGTTAGTCAAGCATCAACAAGAACACAGAAAAGTGAGATTCCAAAAATAAAATTTAAAAAAAACTATTCTCAAGAGTAGTTAAATTTTGGGTTTACCAGTAGTAACGTAAATAAAGGAAAAATGCTGTGCATCGTTTGCTGAAAAAAAATTTGTGGCAGGCAGCCTGAAATCTAGTAAACTTAAATGACATTTGAAAACACTTCATAGTGAGTAAAACAATAAATCCAAAGAATTATTTGAATTAAAATTAAAATCATATATGAGAAGTAAAAATAATTTTTTTTAAATATTTAGTTAACTTATCTATTACAAAGTTTCGTATAAAATTGCCGGAAGTAATAGAGTCTAATACAAATGGTGAAAATCTCATTTTGCCAGCAGCAATTGAAATTGTAGAAACTATGTTTGGAGACAATTCTAAAAAACCATTGCAGTACTTACCGCTTTCAAATGATATTGTCAACCGTCGAATCGGTGATATAGCTGAAGTTGTATAGCTTCCTCAATGATTTGTGGCAAATTATTTTCAGTAGAGCTTCATGAACGCAACAAATGGTAAAAACGATGTTAATTTCATTAACTATGTTCTATTTTGTAATGTTATGGCAGTAATAGAATTACTTTTCTCAAAATCAATAGATCTCAACACAACAATACTCGCAATATTTGTAATCATAAATAATTTTAAAAAACGTGAGAAACATAAACGGAAAAAAATTGAGTCTGAATTTTCATCGATTGTCTGCGTTCAATATCAAGAAGATTTCAAAGTATACAAGTACTTGGGAAACAAAACTCGCCGCAGAGCATCTGAACACATGCATGATCTATCGAGAAGCTCTAGCTTCTAAAGAGTGAAGACTGAATAGTGTGTTAAATATTGTTGTAACTGTATTTTATGAAAATAAGATCACTTAAATCAAGAATATATCTTTCACACTTTGTAAATACATTTCTTTAAGACATTCAGCGTTACTATTTTATTGCAAAGCAAAACGGTTATTAAATAGAAATTTTTACAACGTGTTTATGAATTAAGAAAAAAATCGCCAGTTTTCTAGAACAGGAAAGCAAACCAAAAGTTAAGAATTTTGGCTGCGTTATATTTGTAATGGAATTAAACTACTAGGTTAATATATTTGTATCATTAAATAACTTGAATCTTCTACGCTAAAGATCAAATACACATGTATAGGTACAAATGATAAAATCAATTCTTTTTGTACAAAATTAAAGTTGTACACCAGAAATTTAAAGAAAAAATCTTAAAAACTAAATAATTTTTCCAAATGTGGATGATTGTATAAACACTTACAAGGCTCAAATAACATGTAATAGTTGTTTTTTTACCATTGAAAATCATTTAGTTATGCTGACAAAGTATTTTCTTGTTGACGACAAACTGATAGCAAATTATGTGTATGTAAGAATTCATTTCATTATACTCCTTGAGGCATCTCAATTGCCGAGGAAGAAGCCCATAGATTTCATAAATAGCGAAATCAAAAGACAATTTAGTAATAAATCACTCTTTAAATTTTGAGCAGGAGAAGATAATAAGTTTCCTGCTCTAAAAACAAGGGCGTTTTGAACCCTATTTCCATTTTCAACATCCTACCCTTGTGGAATTGGATTTTCTGGGGTGCCTACTTTGAAGTCTAAATGTAGAAAACGAAGTGAGAAAGTCTGTATCCAATATTCAGCATTCCTTCGAAAAATTTTGCTCGGCAAATCAGGACCAAGATATCGCTAATAATTATTAAAATTCTTTTTCATTTATTAAGTTTTGATAAAGTATGTTTAGAAAGTTTTGATTAAGTAAGTTATTTTAATTTAATAAATTAATTATTAAATATTAAGTCGAAATATAATTTGCTTTGTTTGTGTTGCTTCTTTTCAGTCATTGAAGCAATTTTTTAACTAACATTTTACCTTGGTTAATCATATGCCCCCTTTTCAGAGTGCTTGAACCTCACTTGGAGTCAACCCCATTTCGCTATACAATTTTCAGGAATACTTTCAAGTTTACGCTATACTTTAAAATTTTCAGGAATTTTTTCAGGTTTACTTTATACTATACAACTCTCAGGAATACTTTTAGGTTTACGCTATGCTATAAAATTTTCAGGAATGCTGGATATCTTGTAAAGAATATTTAAATTTAATTATTTTTAAAAAGAAAGACATTTTTTGGGGTGAAATAATTAACAATATCTGATATTCTACTTTTTCCGTATCGTTTTAAAATTTTATTAATCAAATATTTTTTTGTATTATCTTCTTGTAGTTTGAGTTCTGCTTAATGTTCATCTAAATTATATTCATTATTCAAATAAATGATAATTTATTTCAACGATGTTTTCTGAATCAGATTACACTAGAAACCTTTTGAACTTTTCTTTTTTTATTGTATTTTGTACTTTTTAAAATTATAATTATCTTATTTACGTTAAAAGTTTCATTACTTAATAATAATTTAAATAAAAAATGTAGATGTTACAGAATTTTGGAGTTTCAGTAGCATAAATAAAATTATTTTCGCTCAAGTAGATTTGTTCACAAATTTAAAAGTTATAAACAATTAAGAAAAATTTGGATCAAAGTCTGTATCTCTTAAATTCTCAATGTGTTCACAGATAAAAAATATGTAAAATATCGATTTTCCTTTTTAATTTTTATCAGAGAGAATTTTATTATTTTCATTTGAAATAAACTGCTATCACTTCATTATGCTCGCATATAATAGTAATTATTAATATGCATTTTAAGAAAAACATAAATAGATATTTTTCGTCTAGACACCCTGCGAAATTCTTTTTGCATTGCCCAACAAAATCATTGAATATACTTTACTTACATCTGCTTCAAAAGAGTTTAATTTAAGCATATATTTCACCTAATTTTGTTACAAATAATCTTTATAATTCATCAAAAAATGCTTTTATGCTTTTAAAATGCTTAGATTTTAATTTCTTTCAAGAATGTATGTTTAATTTGATTATTAATCTGGGTTTATATTTTGATAAAACAAAATGAAACTACAAATTGTCAAAAAAAAAAAAAAAAAAACGTTTGGATATATTTTTATCAATAATTTTAATAAAAGTGTTTTCCTTGTTCATTGTACATGGTGAATATCTCACTTAATGTTATTTATTTTTTGTTACCATGTCGCTCTTATCAAACTGAACCGATAAAAACATCAGTAAATTTTATAAACAAATGATAACTATTTAAAATACATTTTTAAAGTAATGGTTCAAAATCAATAAGAGTCGATGACATTTATTATTAGAGTAAAAATACTATTAATTCTGATATACATTTAGATAAATGTTTTGCAATTTGTTTCACGATTAATATTCCTTTTTGTTAGTTGCAATAGATATTCCATGTGTTTTTCAGCCCCAGCAAGTAGTATTTCAAATATTTATATTATTTTAAGAGAATAAATTGCGACGAAGTATTTTTATAGTTTCTTAAATATTTTGATTTTCTTAGTTTCCTTTATATTTTTTCTTCTAAACTGAAATTTTATTTAAAATGAAATTCACCATGAAGATTATAACTAGATTTGTTTGCGTTCTAAATTTCATGGCTAAATCTACAAATAATACCAGAGTTTGTAACAATTATTTCAAATAAAATTTAATTACAAAAAATATTTACATCAATATCAAATTTAATCATGAATTTTAAAATCTTGTTTTAATAAAACATACAAATAACGAATTTTCTTAAGTAAATATATAACAACATTTCAGAATATGCCCTTCATTTTTTGCATGTAACTAAAACTACATAATTTGCTGTATATATTGTAATATTATTAGTAAATTATTATCAGATATTGAATGCGTATCACATGATAGCTTTTTTATAAATAGCTTAATTAGAATACTTGAAATAAATTCTTATTGTTTTTTATAATTTAAATACTAGTACGATATGCTTTTGTAAGCAATATATTGATATTTATTCAAAGGAGAGCATCGATTCCGCTTGGAATGATTTGCATTATATTTATTTCAACTAAATATGATGAAATTCCATAAACTTTATGTCTTAATCAAGCAATAGTAGGCAATTATACTAAATTTGATTTAAAATAATAGTTAATAATAGTTTGATTTAAAATAAAGTTTCATTTTGACAGATTTTATAAAGAAGGCATAGCTAAAATTCACACACAAATGATTACGTAATATTTCTTTGCAATATTTATTAAAGTTATGACTATTCATATAAAATGCTATCTGCTATCAAACCTCAGTTATTTTTCTGGTTTTCTAAGGAAAAAATCTAAATTATTTTCTAAGCATTTAAGAGAAAATTTGGATTTATATAAGCAATAAAAACTGACATCTTATTTTTTACTATACATTTAAAACCAGTCAAAACAGGGAATTTGAGTAAAGATTTTTTACGAATGTATCAGTTCCGATGATATAAAATTTGAAAAATAATTCAATACAGACATGATTAACTAATTTAATTTTACGAAAAAATATTAGGTTCACATAAGTTGCTCTATAACTCAAAATTTTCTTGCAGTTATATAGTATTATCAAAATATAAAAATATATGTAGTTTTCTTATTTTGTTTTTACAGTAATTTAAAATTGTTCGAAACTAGTTATACTCAGGATAAGATATTTTTTTTATTTTACTAAGATATTAATTAGAAATCATTTATTAAGTTAGAGGAAACGCAAAAAATTCTTTTGACATTTAAACCATGTGATTCTCCTACAATAAATTGAATTCTAAAATATTTAATTTTTGTAAAATGAGAATTATATCAAGATGTAACAATTAATCATGACGAAACTGTAAGATATGTTAAAAGTATATGAACGAGATGATATTGAATATATTTTAATACAAACAAAAAATGTAGCAAACATTATATTCAATTTGCATGTGAAATCCTTCAGTTTATAAAATACTAACTTCATGGAAGTTATAATTTAATATTTCTCCTGATAAAGTCATAAATATTTTTGCAATATAATAATTTATTTTGTAACTTCATAATAGCCAAAATTAAGTTAATTTGCACTGCTGTTATATGTAAAAGTACAATAGCTATATAAAAATTTTATATTACTATAAAATTACTATAAAATAAGTTTAATTAAAACATTTCTGCCATATATTTTTTCATAAAAGACTAAAGCTATTTTTTTATTAAATCCTATTTTAATAATGTAAATGTTAAAGTTGAAAAATGTTTGGTAATTTTATTTTTAACAATAAATAAACTACAGCTTATAAATAAATTTTCCAATGAATTTTTATAAAATATTATGTTTGTATAGCACCAGATTACTTCAGCAATTCATTTTTCAAGAGTATCTTTACTGAGTAACACTTTCTTTTAGAGAACCTAGTACATTCAGGCAGCATTGATCTCTTTTTTTAACAACATCTGGATATTACTAAAGCCATTACGAGATCCTATCTTTGATTACTTGATCCAAGTTCATAGCCATTATTAGGATAGGTTGCGCATCTGTTCTTAAAAATAATTGCTCTCTTTACGCTCATTTTCTTCTTCATATAGTATAAGTATTTCCCATATATATGTATGTATAAGACTTTATTTATAAATGTAATAAAATTACTGAAATGTTTTTGAACTAAGGACTTTTTACGTAACTCATTCGATTATTCTTATTGTCTTATATATATATATATATATATATATATATATATATATATATATATATATATATATATATATATATATATATATATATATATATATATATATATATATATATATATATATATATATATATATATATATATATATATATATATATATATATATATATATATATATATATATATGAATAAGAATAATCGAATGAGTTACATAAAAAAGTTTTTATTCTTAGTTCAAAAATATTTCAGTAATTTTATGTACATTTATAAATAAAGTCTTATGTTATATTGACTGGATTGATATTCGTTTCTGAAGGAATTAAAGGAGTTAGTTTTTAAATATCTGGAAGTCCTTAAGTATTTAATTCTGCTTTTAGATTTAATCCCACATTATTCCCTTCCCCTTTCTTTCTACGCAGTGTACTTATGAGAATAAGATTCTGTCCTTCATTATTTTTTGACTTTCTTCTAGAGTGTGGAGTACGCGAGCTAAAACTGATGAAAACCGGATCTAAAATGTGGTGAAATTGATGACAGGTGATGGTTTCCTCAAGACTAGTAGCAGGTATAACAAATGTTAAGCTGAGAGTCTGAGGATGAAATAGACTAAATAAAATCTACGCTACTGGCATGAAAGACATTGCAAAATATTTAATTCTGATATCCACATTACAAGTTTTAATTAATCAAATCCTATAATTTTTTAGACTAGAAAAATAATAAAATTCTGTAATATGGAACTGTATTGTGAGAGTAACTCTGAGGAATTATAGAAACATGCACTCGAAAACCATCAGATTAGATTACTTTATCAATATAATTGTCTTCTGTAAGTCGCAATGCCTTTTTATAATTTGTTTTTTAACCAGTAACTTTTTATTAATGTATGAATGTTGTCACTCACTTTATTACCTTATTTAATTTGTACAAGAAATTATTATGACGTGTGTCTTATACATGTTGCCAAAAAATGCATAACTATTTGAAATTATATATCAAATTATATATATATATATATATATATATATATATATATATATATATATATATATATATATATATATATATATATATATATATATATATATACACAGTCCAGTCACATTAATGTGACCATCTGTCAAAAGCCAGAATAACCACCTTTCGCAGAGCGGACTGCAACGAGACGTGCAGGAAGAGTCACTTAGGTCCCTGAAGGTGTTCTCTGGGATGTTGAGCAGTGCCAACTCTAATGCCATGGCCAGCTGCGTTAGATTACGCGGTTGAGGATCCATGGCGCGAACTACTCGATCAAGATGGTCCAACATATGCTCGATTGGGTTTAAGTCAGGTGAGTTTGCTGGCCAGGGGAGGACGATAAACTCATCCTGGTATTCTTCGAACCACGCACGTACACTGGCAGCTGTATGGCACCTCGCATTGTCCTGCTGGAAGATGCCATCATCTTGAGGATAAACAATGCGCATGTAAGGCTGGACATGGTCCGCAAGAACAGATGCGTACTTGTATATTGATCCATCGTGCCTTCCACAATGATCAGTGAACCCATAAAATGCCAGGAAAACATTCCCCAGACCATAATGCTCCCGCCTCCAGCTTGGACCATTCCGGCAATGGTTGCAGGGTGGTTCCTTTCAGAGGTTTCACGCCTTATACGCCAACGTCCATCTGTCCGATGGAGCATAAAACGCGATTCACCTGAAAACGCAACCTGTCGCCACTCAGTGGACGTCCAGCTGCTGTACTGGCGTGCAAATTCTAGCCTTCGCCGTCGATGAACATCAGTCAGCATAGGTACACGAACCAGGCGTCTGCTTCGGAGCCCCAGAGGCAGCAATGTTCGCTGAATAGTAGTTTGGGAGACATTTTGGTAGCCCCTTGGTTCATTTTGGTGGTCAGTTGCTCAACGGTAGCCCGTCTATCTGCCCGAACGCATCTCCGCAACCGTTGTTCGCCTCTGTCATCTATGGCCCGTGATGCACCACATTTGCCACGTCGCTGATTTTGGACAGTCCCATTTTGCCATGCACGGTACACTTTTACCACGGCGGCACGCGAACAGTTCACAAACTCAACCGTTTCGGAAATGCTTCCACCCTTGGCCCGAAAGCCAATGATGATGTCATTTTGGACGTCGGATAAATCGCTTCGTTTCTGCATTACGCCAACGATTGAAATGTTTTCCGAAGCCCTCACACACCCTTTATATACGCTCAACTGCACTGTGCTGCCACCTGCCTTCTGTGATTGGTTATTTAACTCTGACATGGAAAAAACGTGGTGGTCACATTAATGTGACTGGACTGTGTATATATATATATATATATATATATATATATATATATATATATATATATATATATATATATATATATATATATATATATATATATATACATTTTATGTTTTACGGATATGCAAAAGAATTGGTAATGTTCTGATTAAATTAAAATAGTAATTTTTAATTGCAAAAACAAAGGCGATTTTTGCATACATTTTCAGGTTCAAATTTGGGAAAAAAGAAATACACAACGATTTTTAAAAAATAATAAGTTGTTTAAATTCAAAAGACAACATATAAATAAATCTAACAACAAAGCTCTTAACTGTATTAAGTTATGCTACATGTCTATATACTTGTATAGCAAAGCCAGATTTAAGGATTCTAAGGAGTTTCATATAAGCAATTTATAGATAAATTTAAATATTAAATTAATCACTGACAAATTCCCTTAATTGACTTTAGTGAATAAATATTTAAGTAAATTTTTATGGAATTATAAGAAATATTTTTTATTAAATATAATTATAAGAAATATAAAGTCATTAAGTTTTAAATCATTTCAAATGTGACACAATCTTTATCATTTATATAGAAGTTTCTTTAAAATTGTGTAGTGAGAATTCAAGAATTTTTCAGAATATTTTGTTTATATGAAAATCTTTTATATTTCTTTAAAATATAGAAAAAAGTTCAAGTATTTTTTTTACTTGATGATTTACATAAGATAAAGACATTATCCTAATTAAGCGTTAAATTTTAAGTGGTTAAAATTAAAATTCAAAATTAAAGTGAATGAATATTTTTTGATTTTAAAATGGAATGAATTTTTAATCTTAAGGAAGTTGTGTGCGTTTAGTAAGTATTGTGCAATACTATCGAATTACTATTCAGTTTAATTTGCACTCAGTACGCAGAATGCTTAAGCTTTATCATAAATTCAAAGTAATCAAGTACTGAGATTATCATGAATATATAATAAAGCTTATAGATTTTGACTATAATAATTTTATTCATAGATAGGGAAATTTTTAAATTTCTTAGAAAGTATGATATATAATAAATTAAAAAGACCAGAAGTTAAAATAAAATATCACTTTATGCTCTTTTTTGTTTCGTGCATTATTTTTGTAATGATAAAAATAACATTACTTAAATGAGACTAAAATTTAATAATGAAGATATTAAATAAAAAATACACTGTCTGATTAAATATTAACTGTCTGAAAATCAATTCTCCAAAGCAAAGTGATAAGATGTTTGATTTTAACAACAAGATTTTCTTTTTATTCATTAGTTTGTTTGATCAATAACTACCACGATTATGAATAGTTTTACGAATTCAGAATGATTTTAAATCTAAGATTTCAGTTAAAGGAATTCTTATATTCAAAAAGTAATTATAATTTGATTAACAAACGCATTCAAAAATAATGTTCTATTTGTTCTAAATTTCCCATATAAATAGATCATTGGTAAGACAGGTAAAAGAATTTATGATTGTACAATGTATTTCTCATAGTTCAATACTTTGTCTTATAAATGGAATGACTAATCCATTGAATTAATTTACATATTTATAATAAAGTAAATTTAATCTCTTTCTTAGTAATGTTTTAATTCCAAAACAAAGACATGGATATCATTGATATTCATCTTATCTCAATTATGTATAAATCTACTTCATGAAAGTTGTAAGTTCTATTATTAAAATCATTACAATCTTCTTCCATTACAGTTCATTCTATTATTCAACGGAGAAACAACATGCATTAGATAATGGAAATATCCTTATGAAGATTTAAGAGTTACAATAAGTAAAATATCCAGCTAAAATATGCAAATTAATAGAATCTGCCAGAATTTGATTGCATTTATTACTTTTAGTGTCATTATCACGTTTACATCATGTGTTTCTTTTAAGTGCATTCATTCTTTTTAAAATATTTCTATTTTATGTGAAAAAAATTTAATTAAAGAGACTTTAGTGAATACTTTGATTGCATTTATGTATTTTCTAGATTTTATTCAAAGTAAAGTGATACACAGTATATATTATTTCATATTCAAAATTAATTAGGGTCACATTTAAAGAATTTTATCTCTATAAACAAAATGCATTGTTTTAGAATACTCTAATATAATACCAATCTAGATGTTGACTTTATTACCAATGCATTTTCAAAATTCATGATTTTAAACTTAATGAAAAAGTTAAAAACATAAAAGAATAAATGACATTTAAATTAATTTTCAATCATTTTATTTATACTTTTTTAATTAACAATTGTACAGCACACAAAAAAACAAGAAAAATGAATCAATTTTATTTTGAAATTCATAAAATTAGAATATTAAAAATTTGCATGTACACCTATAGGAAAAGGTGTAATATTGTAATCACTTTACATATGTAGATGTAATGTCAGATTAAATATGTATTATATGGTATGCTTAATTCTTAAAACTGTATTATTAATAAAACGTACTGTTACGTTAAAAGTGATTAATTTGGTGATTATTTATAACAATTGGTGATTATTATTATTTTTATTAAACTTGGTAAAAGTTATAAATTATTAGATATAATTCCCTTTTACTGATAGGTTTATAAAATACCCCATTTATGATGGGGAATGTAATAATTTGTGTTCATTTTGTAGAGAAATGATAGCTTTATTTGAAAAAATATATATTTTTTCAAGTTATATTAAACATCCTTTTCTCATAAAAATTTATAAACATAAGGTGACTTAGAATAAAACAAACAATGTGTTTCAATTTTAAAATTTAAATAATAGTGTCCCTTTTGTGTGCTCATTTTAAGAGAGGTGCAATAGATAGTAGCATATGTTATATAATATCTATCGTATAATACCTAACATAAGAAATGGTCAAAATTACTAAAAGTAAAATAAAGCTTAGTCTTGTTATTTCAATAAATGCTTTATTTTTATGTATATTTAAGCAATATATAGCTTTAAATTAAATAATAACTAGTACTTATACTTGTAAATATTTTTTTATTTTGTTAACTAAGACCTGAATGACGCTTTTAGATTATTAGAATTTATAAATTAGATTATTAGAAATATAAATTATATAAGAATCGATGCCAAAAAAACTAAATTTATATTATACAAATATTTACCTATATATTAAAGTATTATTATATTAAAATATTACTTATATCTACTTTTAAGATAATTCATTTAAATACATTAAACTACATATTATGATATTTAGAATTTCATAATTTTACAGATTTACTTATCAAAATTGCATTCTCTCTTGCTAACACACAACTAATATTGCTGACGTTTAGATAGATGCATTTCTAATAAAAACTAAAGACATATTACTTGAACTGGAAAATCTTCAAGTAAAGGGAAATTTTCTTCAGAAATTGTGAAATGAACCAATTTTAAAAAGTTGAGAACTTCTATTGCATTCTCCATTATTTAACAGATTTTATTAATTAACCAGCAGATGAAGCATTTCTAGTAATTTATGAAGTTTACCAAGTGATAATTATGAATAATCCCTGGTAATTATACACAATCCTCAGTTTATTACATTTACCGTAACATATTTCTTATAAAGCAACGTGTAGGATAACTGTTAAAGTAAAAATGAAAATATCATTCCCATATGAATCTATAAAATATTTGAAAATCGAAGAACAAATACAGGCTTTAGAAGAAATGGTTATAATAACGCTTCTCATAAAACCAAAAGTGAAATAGAAACTTACTTTTTATATATTTCCTATTCTGAAAAGGAAATTTTGCAAAAGTATATTTATATCATGAAAATTTTATGTTGCAAAGAAAATAATAATTCTGATGTGCATCAATTTCGTAATCACTGAAACGCCTGGTTATCATATTAGCACCACGAAACAACACAATGAAAGCTTTCCTTTGAAAATTTATTGAAAGAAAGTAATAGTAATAAATTGGTTGTAAAGAAAGTGAAACCTGAATTAATGCACGTATTTTCAAAAAAGTAACAAATATTTAAAAAGTCATAACTGTGAAAAAATCTCCTCAAGAAACTAAAGCCAGATGTTATTTTTCAAAAATTTCTTTTCCTATAGTCATTTAAATTTATACGTGACAAATATAAAGTGAATGCTGAAGAAGTAGGCATTTGAAGTCAAAGTGAAAATAAAAAATAAAGGTATGATATATCAAAAAATTTTAAGTAATGTACTTTTTTGTAATATTATTAAGCAGTCTATTAAGTTATAATTAATGATGAAAAATCAATAACTAGCGTTTTGAGATGAATTTCAAGATCATACTTTTAAATCTTTTATCATTGTATAAAAAAGGAAGGATTACTACACATGACTGTAGATTAATTACATAAATATTCTCTCATTTGTTTCCTAAACATAATTGCCAACTGCTTATTTAGTGTTATTGTCCATGGAGATTCAAGGACATTCAAAGACAAAATTTACAAGGGTTACTATTTACTCTAACTATGACTTCATCGTCAATGGTTTAAAATTTGGTAGAATAATGGAATAAGATATAAACATGCTCTCCTGTGTCTTTTATAATTTCATTTATAAAAATGTATACCTTTATTAAAGAATAAGTGTAGACATGTTTTAAAAAATTGATTCAAGAAAAAATAAATTGCATTAAGAATGGAGTGTGTTTTGGTTTCTTACTTAGAATCAAAGATAATTTTGATAAAGTTAGAATAAAATACTCTATCACAAGAGTAATTAATCAATGGGAAAACTTAAAAGACAAACGTATTGAATTTATTAAACAAGTTAAATACTCAAAACTGAAGCTATTGTTGTATAAAAAATAACAAATTCAATTTTTAATTTTGCTTAAAAAAGGTTAATTGATTTTAATCCAGTTGTATTTATCAGACTTTGATTAGTTTGGGAATTGATTAGAAAACAAAAAAATAGTTCAAGACAAATAACTACTCCAATGTTTTAAACTAGACCGGTTCATGTCAAAATAAGACATTATACGTGTTCCATCTAACAGATTACCTCGAAACAAGTTGGACAAAAACATTTTCTCGCCCATATACATTTGATTTTTTCTAAAGTGATTTTGGAAGTTTTGAACTGGGCTGTACCTACACTAACGAAGAAAAAATAGAAATGCGAAGAATAGTATTCTGCATGTTCGATAAATGTCGATAAAAGGAATTAAATACAGGGATGTAATATATTTTTAAGATTGCATTTTTCAAATTAAAATACCTTTAAATATATATAACCATTTAAGGCGTTTTCTTCTTTTATGTAATCTGCATGATATTCTTTTAAATTTAAAAATGTTTTATATTAATACCTCACATATTTTGCACAAGTTCTTGAAAAACAATCCACCTTCATTTAAAAAAAAGGCAACATTTGTCTCCATAAAGCAAAAATTACTTCCATTTTTACATTCACTTTTGAAATTGAAAGATATATGTTCATTACATGAAGCAATTTCAAATGAGAAATTTTCAAAATTATTTTTAATAGGAAGTAAAGAATTAAATTTAGCTTTTTTTTAAGAATCTAGCTTTGATCTGTATTGTTAAGAATGTACCCGTTTTTCTTTTGATCAGAAATATGTGCATGTTACAATTAGTCTACATTCATTTAGTCATTTCAATCGTCATTAATATTAATAGTTACTTATTTAGACTTATTTAAGGAACAAACAAAACCAATGGGTTTAAAGCAATTGGAATATCATATGAGTTGTCATTTATTCTAAAAGGAATATTAATGATATCGAAATGGAGATTTTATATATCTGCCATCATTCTATCAATTAGTGTTAAGATCTGCTTAGTAAATGCTATGAAATAAATATAATATCAAGTTATTAAGTATTTAATGACTCTTTTTACTAAACATATTTAACTAGAAATACTTAATTATTATTAGCTTAACTTTATTACTTATCATATATCAAAGTAGTTTTTTTCTGATTATCTTGTCTCTGCATTACAATTATATTATTGCTAAAAGTTCTACAGTCACATTTTAATTTTGTGAACATTTACATTGGCATATTTTTAATAAAGTATTTACTTAATCTCTGACAAGTAATTGTTTAATTTTAATTTGCAAAGTATCTTTGCGTCAGCTTAAATAAAACTTCTAAGCCAGTTATTTAACTATACAATTTAAGTATCTTGAACTACTTTTTCATATTGAATGTTTAAAATTGGTTGATATCTTTATATTATTAAAGTTTTTATTTACTTGATTCTTAAGTGTTTACCTGATTATTTAATGTTTAAGATTTATAATGTTTAACATGGATATTGTGCAATCTAATAAATTCATTTAGATTGAAAGTGCTTACATAGTGTTTCTCTACCTTTCAGTATTCACGGACCAATTCACGGTCCCCCCTCTCGGCCGCATACAATAAAATCTATAGAATAATAATGTATTTTGAGTATTTTGGAGCTAAACCTACATTACAAGCTTAAATTTAAACTTTACTAATTACAAAGAATTTTGTAACCATTGAAAATCATTTAGCAATGCAATTTTTAAAAGTACTTTCTTGTTGACGGCAAACTGATATCAAGTTACAGTGGGTTAAGTATCCATTTCAAAATACTCCCATAGGACTCTCAATTGAAGAGGAAGAAACCTCCATAGACTTCAACCTTACTTCACAGCAATCGGCGAAACTAAAAGACACAATTTATTAATAAATCACTTTTTCAATTTTAGGCAGGAGTTGATGGTGAGTTTCCTGCACTAAAGACAAAAGCTTTCGCATTCTACTACGATATTCAACATTCTACCTTTGTGAAACTGGATTTTTTGCGGTGACTTCTTTGAATACAAAATATAGATCTCAGCTAAATATAGAAAAAGAACTGACAGTGTCTATTTCTAATATTAAATCCTCCTTCAAAAATTTTCCTCTGCAAGACAGCCCCAAGGAAGTCACTAATGACTATTATATTTGTTTTTAATTTAGTAAGTTGCTTTATAATTTAATAAGTTAATTATTAAATATGTCGATATGTATTTTGTTTTGTATGTGTGCGTGCTTTCCTTTTAGTCACTTAATCGATTTTTTAATTAACATTTTCTCTTGGATATGCTCGTGACCCCTAGAAGGTGCACTCCACAGGTTGAGAATCACTGTTTTAATATTTATATATTTTTAGTATTTATTTTAATGGATTATCTAATAGTTAAAATCAATTATATATTAGCCTTATGTATGTTTTAGGGATGCGTTTTTAATGATAACATGTGATATTCACAAGTCAAAAGAAAGAAACTGATAAACATCTATATCCAGAACTTTACCTTCAAGAAGAAAAAGGACACTCATCTTTTGTTGTTTAAAAGTATTTGGAATAATTCCTCATTTTTCCTATGAAGAGTATGATCCAATTACTATATTATGATGTAGTTAAGAAATAATTTGTCACTTTTAGTGGACAATCAAATAGATGAAAGCTCATCGATTGATAATGCGTAGCTTTTAATCACTTCTCTAATCCGTATTTTTTATTGTATTTATGTGCTTTTGATAGTATTTTATGCTCCTAGATTTTGCTGAACTTATAATGTTAGGTACTTATCATATTGTGATACTAAATAATCCGAAAGAAACAAAAATATAATTTCAAAGTGAAGTATTCTCAATTTTTACTAAAATAATTTTACTGAAAACAAGTGGCATCTGAACAAAATCCTCAGAAATCAGTTTATTTTTAATTAAATGTAATAGAACTTAGGTCTATTCTACTCTCTGTGTATGCTTCTTTTTCTGCCATGATTCTATTTTCCTAACTATGTACAGTTCTCGTTTATTGATAACAGTATTTTGCTTCAAGCCGTAACCCCACTGCTCTCTTGTCATAATAAATTTCTGTTTCCCTCTTCCATTTCCCTTCGTCTTTCCTTATTGCTGAAGTCAGGATACTTTGCTTGTTTACCCTTAAATATTTCTAAGGGGCTGTATTTAAACTTTAGTTATGTCTAATTCGTATGAAACCATAAGCCGGAAAACTTTCATTTAAAAATTTCTTTATAAGTTGATTTAATATCATTGTAACCTACCTTTTACTCTAATACCTGAAATTGTTTATGTTTTCTATTACACAGGAAGTGATCTGATAATTTCTTTATGATTTTTGTTTAGAATACATTTCTTTCTTAGCAAAATTATGATTTATTTATGTAAATATAATAAAAATTTCTCAAGAAATGAAATTTTTCTTAAAGAAAAAAAAAATTGCCGGGCAGTATTCAACTATCATGTTTTCCACTTACTTGTGCTCTATTCAGTAATCGTTCAAGTTTCCTAAGTCCATAATTTTATATTACGTTCAAATTCACTTCACCTAAAATGACTGTGATTACTTTAATAATTTTGCACTTCTGTTTTGAAAATATTCTCTCTGTAAAGAATGTCAGACGTAAAACGAATGTGTATATAATAGCAATTAAAGTTACCATGTGATTATTTATTTACAGTAATCTAATAAAACAGGCAATTTTACTTAAGGTGTTTTTTAAAATTTATATACTTTGCAATGCATTCCAACATAACCACGTGAATCTGATATTTATAGATCAAAAACATCTTTTACTGCGTCTCTTAGTTAAATTTTAATATTTTGAGATGTTTTCTTCTTTTCAACATTTTTGTGAAGAAGAAATATTTTTACTTAATTGTACCAAAACATGGAATATTGTTTGTTTCTATCAAAAATGTTGAAGTTAACAGGTTCTTCTCTATAATAGGTTTTATCCTTCTATTATATTACTGTTGAACTAAAAACATTAATTCACCATTTTTTATATAAATCACTAACTGGCCATATTCTTGAGATCTTCTTCTTCTTCTTCTTCGAGTTGGGTTTGTATATCATTGAGCACCTCTGCTTTTATCAGCATTTTGTACTGTTAACTCCAAACCCAATGTTTCTTAGTTCCAGTTGCTCGGATCACCCACTTTATTAATAAAGTCTGACAACCCTTTAATGGAATCTAGGTGTAACTCTCTAGTATGGATGATGCCTAAAGAGGTTAATCTAGGGAGGGCAAGAGCCTCGCATTCATAAATGATATGCTTGGCCGTTTCCTCTTGCCTATGACATTTCCTGCAGATAGGGTCTTGCTGAAACAGTCCCATTTTATGGAGATGTTTTCTGAAATAGTAGTGCCCAGTTATGAAGCCTACGATTAAACGTATCTTCTGCCTAGAGCATCTTAGAATTTCATAGGAAATCCTCGCTGAGGATCTACAAATCATACTTTTAGCGTGATCTGTAGATCACGTTAAAAGTGTTGACCAGGAGATTTGAGCCAAGCTTCATACATCTTCCGTTTTTCCCATCTAAGAACATTGGTTTTTGCGGTCTTCAAATTGATCCTACAAAAAGGTTCTGGACCAATGTGAACAAAAGATGATCCTTGTTTAGCAAGCTCATCAGCCCTTTCATTACCTTCGATACCTTTGTGCCCTGGCACCCATACAAGGATCACCCTGTTTCTAGTTGCCAGTTCTGTAAGAAGGTTTCTACACTCCAGAATCATTTTAGATTTGATTTCGAAGGAATTAAGCGCTTTTAAAACGGCTTGACTGTCACTGAAAATGAGAATCCGCTTACCGTAGTAGCCCTTCTTCATATTCAGTCGCAGACAGTGGATAATGGCCAAAACTTCTGCCTGGAAGAACGAAGCGTATCGCCCAAGGCTTACAAACAAGCTGATTCTTGGTGACAGGCCACAAACTCCCAGTCCTGAGAGGCTGTTCTTCAGTGATCCATCTGTGTACCAGATTAGATCTCCTGTTTTAGTTTCAAACATGTTGTTATCCCATTCGTCTCTAGTTGGAAAAACTATATCAAATGTCCTATCAAACTTGTATGTTTTTTCCATGATGTCAGATGGCATCATGGAAGTAGGGTCTTGAATTTTCCTGGTGATGCCCTTGTGCCCTTTGGCAACAGGCTGGTCATACCAGTGGTTTTGCAGCTTCATTCTGTATGCATTCACTCTTGCAACGCTGCAGATGAAGATGTCCAAGGGAGTCAGATCCAACACAACCTCCAATGCTCTGGTTGGCGTGGTGGAAATTGCTCCTGTGATGCAGAGACAGGCTAGTCTTTGTAGACCCCCAGTCTGTCAATCACAGTCTTCTGTTCCACCTTACGCCACCAGATCACACAGGCATATGTGAAAATGGGCCTGACAAAGCTGTGTACATCCATAACATCAGTTTTGGATGTAAACCCCAGTTTTTACCAAGCATTCGCCTGCAAATCATAATGCTTTTCTTTGCTCGGTTGATCCTATCATCAATGTGCTTATTCCAGGTGAGCTTCTGGTCTAAATAGATGCCCAGATACTTCACCTCTGAAGCCACATTGATTTCAACATCAAAAAGTCTTGGTATGAAAAAACCTTTCCGTTTCTTTTTGCGTGTAAAAGGTACAAGGTAGGTTTTCTGAGGATTAACCATCAGGTCCCTATCCATGCACCATTGACCTACATAACTTAGAGCATCCTGCATGAGATGACAAGTTATGTCAAAATCTTTACCAAGGATAAGGATGACAATGTCATCAGCATATCCCTGCGTATAATAGCCCTTATCATTTAGATGTTTTATAAGGCTATTTACAACTAGGTTCCAAAGTAATGGTGACAGAACATCTCCTTGAGGACAACCTCTAGTAGTCTTTTTTCAAATGATTCACCGAAGATGTTCATTTGTATACATCTATCCGAAATTAAGGCCTCAATCCAAGTACACAGGGTCTGATTAATCCCTGCCCCCTAAGTGCATTGAGGATGGATGGATGGGAAGTATTATCAAAAGCACCCTGGATGTCGAGGAAAGTTGCCAAGGCAATATCCTTTTGATCCAGAGTGGCTTCAATTTTGGAAACTAGCTGATGTAGAGCAGTCTCTGTAGATTTGCCGGGTTGATAGGCAAATTGAAGAGCATGCAAGGGACTATTTCTACCCAAGTAATCTCTAATATGCCGATCAATGATTTTATCCATAATTTTAAGAAAGAATGAAGAAAGACTGATTGGTCTGTATGACTTGGCCTGGTCATAAGTGTCCTTGCCAGGTTTTGGAATGAAAACAATCCTAGTCTTTTGCCATGTCTTTGGTATATATCCCAGGGCCAAACTAGTTCTATAAATTCTAATTAGCATTGGTATGACAACCTTCTCTGCCTTCTGGATCATGATGGGCATAACTCCATCAGGCCCAGGGCATTTTAGAGGTTTAAAGGCAAAAATTGCCCATTTAACAATGTTGTAGTTTATGATATTTTTAGCGATGGTCCATTGATTGCTATTGACTCTTTGCAAAGAGCCAATGCAATGTTCCCCTTCGTTGCTATAAATATCTCTAGCTCCCGGGAAGTGGGTCCTGGTCATAATTTCCATAACCCCTTTTCCGGAAGCAGCAAAATTACCCTCCTCGTCTTTTAGGGTACCAACCAAAATAGGTTCATCCCTTTTAAGGAGTTTCTGGAGTCTAGCTCCTTCAGAAATAGAATCTATCTCGTCACAGAACTTCCTCCAGGAGTTAATTTTGCTTTTTCTAACAAGTTTGTTATAAATAGTGAGGGCCATTTTATAGTTCTCCCATTCACCATTTTTCTTAGCTTTGTTAAAAAGTTTTCTAACATTTGCTCTTTCGGCAGCTAGAGAGTCATTCCACCAAGGGCATTGGAGTTTAGCTCTTCTAGTGTGAATGGGGCAATTGTTATGATAAGAATCTAGAATACTTCTCTGCAGGAGATCTGCTGTAACTTCTAGATCGTAGTTGTCTCTAATAGGTCTGTTCCCGAGCTTCAATCAACCCAGTCAGTTCTTCTTGGAATTTCTTCCAGTCCGTCCTAACTGGGTCTCTGAATATGCGATCCAGACACACATTAGAGTGAATTTCAAAATGGATGTTTTGATGATCTGAACCAGAAGGTCTGTCATCTACTTTCCAGTATTTGATATTTTTACTAATCAGCGTTGTCGCTATAGTAATGTCAATTACTTCAGATCGATTGGAAGTAATAAAAGTTGGTTCGTTGCCCTCATTTAGAATATCTAACCCATAGTTTAGAATAAATTCCAAAAGGTACTCACCTCTTTTATTTGTGTCCGTACTTCCCCAGACAACATGATGAGCATTACAGTCTAGTCCTAGGACTACCTGTAAGTTGTTATTTCTGCAAAAGTTCATGAGCTTGTGCAGAGAATGGTCAGGTGGAGCCTTCTCTTCATAGGGCAGGTATCCAGAGCCAAAAACAATTTCCCTGTCCCTACCCTCTATGTTGAGTCTGACTTTCACAGCATGTCAGGTCCCTAAGAATAAATTCAGAGAGGGGAAGAACCTCAATGTTTTTATGTAAGAGTATACAAGTTCTAGCGTTACCATTAGTACAATAGATAAGCTTACCTTTAGTTCCTTTGAGACCACTGATTCTCCCCCTAACCAACCAGGGTTCCTGAATCAGGGCCAGGTGTATATCCCCAGCAAGAAACTTCTTACTGAGGTTAGTAGTACCACTTCTACTGTGGTGGAGGTTGGCTTGAACTACCTTCACCCCCATCAGCAGGAGCAGGTTTGTCAAGTACTTTAGCCTGCACTTGGTGAAGTCCAATATGAAACCAATATCCCCTTACACGAAGTGTGGCAGCATCTAATTCAGGCACACTAAGAACGATGGTCCGCCCAGATGGGTCGTTCTTAGTGTTAAGAACGTTCCACTCCATTGGAGTGACCCCACCGTTCTGAGCCTCGATTTTTCTCAGGAACTCTTTAGGTTCCAGTTCATTACAGATTTTTGGCAGTTTTGCAATTATCTTGGTGGTTCTGAGAAGTTTCCTTGCCTCACCCACCAAGAGTTTATGTTCCTGCCAAGGGCTTATATCACTGACATTCTGTTCCAGCCACTTTGAGCTCTTCAGATCTGCACAGTTGATAATAAGAGCCCCGTTTTCAAGTTTACAGGATAGGAAGGTTGGGGCAAAACCCTCCTCATTCCTTCCTGTTTTCCTGGTTAACAGGAGTTCCAGGTCATAGGCCTGTTTCTCTGTTAACCGTTTTTTCGGATGACCTTCTAAGAGCACGGCCATCTTGATCGCCGTGAGAGCCGCCCTGTAAGTAAATCCCTCAGGTCCTTCTCTCTTGGCAGCCTTTCCGACCTTGCCCTGGTTCCTCCGGTTGGCAGGACGCTTCTCGCCTTTGGTTGCCTTGGGTTTTTCAACCCAAGTCCCCTCAGTGATTTTGCGCTCCTTCACCAGCTTCTTTTTCTGGGCACCAGATATTCTCTTTTTAAGCTTGATTCTGGTCAGAGAGTCAGTCATGCTAGAGATAGCTTCCTGACTCTCACCAGAAGAAGATGGTTTGGAGGTCATTTCTACCTCCTGTGAAGGTTTCATTGCTACCCCTTCATTAGATTGTCTCTGAGTTCCCTTGTCTTTTTCAGAAAGGTCTGCTTCAGAAGTTTCTCCTGCAAAAGCAGAAATGTTTGTTATTTTTAATGTCTTTTCAGCCATATAATAACAGTTAATAAGCTCAGGTAATATGACAGTCCACCCAGCATTGCCTGAGTTACTGGGCAAGGCAATTTACTCTAGAAGTTCGCCAGGCAACTAGAGGCTCCGTTAAGACACCAATACCGCGGTGCCAATTATCCCTAGGCACGGATCGCATAACACCAGGGTTTACGGGAGCTGGTTCGCGGCCTCTTATTCTATATTCAAGGCTATCCTGTCATTCCTACAGGACGTTCGGCTATCCACCACCTGCCTACGCGCCTGGTGGCTAGCTCAAGCCCCAGAAGGGTACGCATACCCCTGGTTCCAGGATATTCTTGAGATAATCACACATTAAACTATTTAAATGAGTCTTATTTCGCGAAACTATAATATATTATGAATATAATTGTTAATAAATATTCAGATTTTATTATGTAATAAATTGGAAAGTAAAGTAGTTTTCCAAATTTTAAATAAAAATAATTCTATTTATTGTTAACACTTTGATAAAAATTATGCATCAGTATTTTAAGGTTTGTTAATGTCTTAATTTGGTTATCTTTATAATTATAACAAACTTTCAAAAAAATTCTAATTTGAATATTATATGTATATTTCTATATTCATTTTATAGACTATTAATAAAGTCTTGAGCCAGACAGTAGAAAGCAAGGAATAAAACTTAACACATCCTGTGTAAGGGGAAAAATTTATTGGTAAGTTCATTTTATTATAAGATTTACTATATTTACCAAGTTGCAGAAGCTATTAATTACTTCATAAATCATCTGTTTTAGGCTACTTTATTTTCACTCTGATTTTATTTCCTATTATTCAAGCTTTCTCTTTTTAGAATTAGTTTTCAAAATTTTTGTCTGTTCTAACCATATCTCCGTGACCAAAGATTTGTATCCATCAACAATTACTTCAGCTATCTTTGTTTTCGGATTAAACATTTGTACAAGAACACTATAATTAGAAAATAAATACATACAAGGAAGATGAATCATTTAGTACTTTCTTTCGTCTAAAGTATTGTTTTTGAAGAGAAAATTTTGATTTAGTATTACCCCATATTCTTTCTCTGATTATATTAAATTTTGGATTATCAATTTTTACATAAAGTGACTTCCTTTTAAGAATTGGTGAAGTTCTTTTCCAGCCTTCTCACATTAACCAAAAAATATGCAAACGTATACAAGGGAAAATATGTATTTTAAAACCAATAAAAGTCTCACTTTTCTCATGAAAAAGTTGTCCTGACCAGAAGGAATATTTATTTCACTAAACTATATCTGTATTCTTTTTTTATATGTAAAGCAAATAGATACTCAAACCATTAACAGACTTTAAAAATGTATTTTAAGTTTCTAATACTACAGTGATTAGTAAAACATGAATGTTACAAATTGTTTCAAGAAATATTTGCTAAATTAATTATTTATATTAAATAGCAATTTATGTATATGGTAATTTATAAATATTTCATTATAAAGCTGTTCTAACTTTCAATTTATAACAAAAATTTTGAAATTTAAAAGCATTACATTTACATTTAAATGGTTTGAATTCCTTTATGTTTTAAACTTTGCAATTAGTTTACAGCTTAACTATATATAATAACAAAGACAATTTATTCTAATAACCGTAACTTAATTTTTAGAATTAAAAAATTATTTATGTGTTATCGAATTTGATATTTTCCAGCTATAATTAAGTTGATAATTAATGTATCATATTAGTAATTAAATTTATCATGAAATGATGAAATTACAAACTCAGCTCAAGGTAAAATGAAAAATATTATTTTAAAATCTAATCAAATTATGTTTTCATTTATAATACATTTAATGTTAAATCGCATTGATATCAATCGGTAAGCCGTTTTAACAATTTTATTCCACTGTACAAAATATAAGTCAATGCTAAATAATTCTATAACGCTACTTCTTTTTGAAAGGTGCATTGTTTCTATATAAATTGCAATCATTGATTTGAAATTTCACGTCATCTATTCGTCATGTTGAAGATAATACGAGCACTCAGGAACCAAATTATTCTAAAAAAAGAAATATTCTTGTGGGAAATAAAACCAAATTTTCAAGCCGAAAATTTTATTTTCCTAAGACTTAATTTAAGATGTTTGTCAGAAGCGTATCACGCGTAATCAGAGATTTGCGTTGATATTTTCTGCTCCTGTTCTTAAGATTTACAACTCCTGTTTAAGCATACAGTATAAAATATGAAATTTAGTATAAGTCAAATCGTAGTTGAGCAATGATAAAATCTAATTTTTTTACTAATCGTTAAAGGTTCATTTTATCCAAAAATAGTACAGGATCCCATTCCCTGAAGGTTCTAAAAACCAAGTTATGAAACAAAACTAGGATTAAGCTTTTAAAGCATGCATATTAGATAGTTTTAAAAAGGATAGCACTTATTCAGTACTTCTTTAAAACCTAATTTGGTGCCTCAAAATTACATTCATGGAAACAGATTTTTTGTTAAGTTTTTCTGCCTTGCTTTAAGTTGCTTAAATGTTTCAATAATCTCTTTTAAGGTAAAGATATTAACACACATCCAAATAATTAAATTTTAATGTTGGATAAATATAAGTGAATTTATAAAATGTGGAGAAACTTTAGTATTAAAAATAAATTTAACTTTGATAGTGTTCTGATATATATATATATATATATATATATATATACATATATATATATATATATATATATATATATATATATATATATATATATATATATATATATATATATATATATATATATATATATATATATATATATATATATATATATATATATATATATATATATATATATATATAAATTTTATTCTAAGACTTTATTATAATATTAAATTTTCATGTGTCTTGATATTAAGCTGTGTCCGTTCCTACAGTTAAAATATAAAGTTTCTAATAATATTTCTACATTTTATAATCTAATAATTTAAGAAAATTGTTCGCCATATCATACTAAAAAAGTTGCACTTAAGATTATTATTTATTAGTAAATTCATTTTGTTGTTATGTTTGAAAAGAATAACGAAGAAATTAAAATTTTTTATACTATATGTATTCCATACATATCAAATTTTTTTTAATAATAAATTCCAATTTATCTGTAAATAGAAAAAAACAATCAAAATTTTGAAACTTAAATTATTTTCCACCTATTTGTTTCCAATATTTCTAAATAATTCTAATTTTACGAATTTAAAAGATGCTTAATCCTTAACAGAACTCTTCGAATATTCAAAAAAATTTTCCACTCTAAATAAATAATATCTACCATGATATTAAAATTTTTTTAAGATTCTGCAAGTGAGGATATGATATCATTTATAGTATTCGTCAATTGCTAAAGTATTTTATTCTTAACAAATTAATTATTTTTAATTTTTATTAATAGTTTCTGACTAATTATAACTATTTTGGTTCAATCAAATTCCCAAGAATCAAATGGTTCCATAGAAGAAATATTCAAGCTTAAGCTCTAACAAATTCAATGTGAAACTTTAAAGATTAAGTAAAAACCCTAACTGTTAAATAAAAAATTTGAATTTTAAGTAAATCTTGTAAAAATGTTTTTCCTATTACACAAATTTCATAAAATTAGTACATTTTAAAAAATATATACTACTTATTTCAAAGAATATGTAATACTGAATGCACATAAATGAATTCTGGTGGTTTAGTGGTAGCGCTTCGTTCTCCAAAGGCATAGGTCCAATCTTCTATTCTCGGGCTGAGCAAGATAAATTCATATTTTCATCAATTCGGTTGGTCAAAAAACTGTGTATTAAGCATTCTTGGGAACTACAAGCATGCTTGTGATGCTTCTTACTTTAGGCTGATCTTCTTACCGGGACATTCACCCCTAGTGCTCATTGTCAGATAAACAGATATGGATGCTGTAGGGGTTGTCCTACAATGAAGTAGCTATCATGCAACAGAATTAGCTGAGAATACATATAAATAATAATGTAATATTGCATAGATAATCTTGAATAATATAAATTTAAATAAAATGCATAAATTATTAGAAGTTGAACTAATTTTAACTGTCTCATTTTATCTGACACTCAAAAGGTGCAAAGTACAATTCCTTCATAGCATATATTTCTGTCTTCAATAGATTTATTATTAGTTGTTTCCTCTCATAATTTTTCTTTGGTTAACTCTAGTACAATAGCTTAACAGTACTTAATTAGAGAATTAATTCTATCCATATTCTAAAAGAAAATATTACTATTGTGGTTAAATTTAGAAAAAATCAGTGGCTCCTTAAAACAAGTAACGTAGATTGTTTTAAAATAAAAGTAGCGCAGATTGTTTATAGATATGACTCAGCAACAACTCTAGTACTCTGAAATATGTTTGAAAATACATTTAAAGAATATGTTAGTTAAAGGAGAATTTTTCTTATACAAAAAATATTTATTTCAAACTTGCTGATACATAAAGTTTTAACTAAAATATATATAAGCATATAGTTTTAAATTAACACCGAGCATTACATTTTGCATCAATATTTATACTGCTTCATTTTAAAATGCATTACATTTAAATTATTTTTCATTGTATTTACAGAACTATTTATTTGTTCGTTATCTAATTTCACAAATTTCAAAATAAGGAAAGATATATGTTTAGTCATTTATATATCAGGAGAGACAATATAGTTTCATTTCCTTTATTTAAGAGAAGAAATCTAAATACATTATGTATATTTGATATATATATATATATATATATATATATATATATATATATATATATATATATATATATATATATATATATATATATATATATATCAAATATAATACAAAGTGATATAATACAGAATAATAATTTCCATAAATTTTCAATTTTATTATATAATTAAGAGATATAAATTGATTCACAGTAAGTAATATATTATTTCAAAAACATAATTGCTTCGGAAGTATATTCCTAACATTAAAAAACTGACAATGAAATAATTCATATATATAACTGATTATAATACACAAAATTATCTTTAACAAAATTAAAATAATTTATTCAAATATAAAACTAATGCTAATTTCTCCTCATTCTTTAGCAATGGAATGCAAAATTTAAAAGCATCAGTAAATTATTTCATTAGCATGATTATCTTTGACACTTAATGAATGGCTTAATGAAAGGGCAATTATGAATTATGTATTAGACTAGTTTATTGCCCCCAAAGCCCTTAATAAGGAAAATTAAGTTAACACATAAATAACTACTTTTTCAGAAAACTTATAAATCTGGATTAGAAAATTAAATTGAAATTCTGAAACTCGTTTATTATTTTAATGTGAACAAACAATAATATATTTTTGAACAATGCAAATTAAACCAAAATCAAGAGTACTAAATTATACTGAAGCTATATTGTTCAGTAATTTTTTGATGTAACTGTAATAATAATGTACATAAATGTAAAATCACATAATCTAACTTTTGTAAAACTATTTGTTAGAGTAGTATATTGATATAGTTTTTAGTTGAATAAATGTTTGTTAAAATCAAATGTATATCATTAATATTTCAATGAATGCTTATAGTTTTCTATACTAGTTTTTTATTTTAATAAATGAACTTAATAATAATATATATATATATATATATATATATATATATATATATATATATATATATATATATATATATATATATATATATATATATATATATATATATATATATATATATATATATATATATATATATAATATTTAGTCTTAGTATTCTAAGTATTTTAGTTATCCAATTTCTTCAGAATTAATTTTTTTCTTCAATATAATTTTAAAACCTTTTTACTTTCATTAAGTTAAAATTTTTATGATATATCTTTTAAAATTTTTTGTGAAGCAAGTAATCAGGTAGGAAAATGATTTTAAATATCTCATACTGCAATTACGAGTATAATACATTGGTAATAATATTAACAATTATAGACACGTCGTCTATTTATAAGTTAAACAAAGATGATCCTAAATCATGGTATTTACTAAATTAGCAACTCAGATGTCTGAAAAGTTAATTTATAGATTTTTGTGCTACTTCTCATGAGACAATTCACAGGTGTCACTGGAAAAGCCCTGTCGTATTTAATAGAATAGTGTGATTACGTATTATTACTGTCAAAATTAAATTTACCTAATTTAAGGACAATATTAAAGTTTTTCTCTATTTAGGTATTCAATGAAAATAAAAGTAGAAAAATTTCTGTTAACATAGAATTGTTGCATAGTTAAATGATTATTTGATTTATTATATATATATATATATTTTAAATTTTGCATTTATTCAATATTTAAATTTTTTTTACAAAAAACTACAAAATTATTTCTGTATATTTGAATTTATTAAGCAATAAATGTTCTGTAAGGTTATGTTAAAGATATTTAATGTTAGTAAATAAATATTTTAAGAAATACACAAATTATTAATATTTGCTATTTGTTAATCTGTAGCAAAATTAAAAAATTCTGCACTAAGATTAATGATTTATTATATATACACATGACATTTTATGAAGAATATTTTTAAATATTTTTGTCATTTATTGAATATTCTTACATAATTTTGTTATGTTGTATTTCAATAGTATATTTTTTGGAAGAATAAAAAATATTAATCATAGATTTTTTTTGCAAATTGCGTTTTTAATAAATAATTCGAATAGTATTAGCTTTAAAAAATAATTCATTCATCATGCATAAAATGAGATGATAATAAAAATAAATGTTATTAAATAGTAAAAAATATTAAAAAAACTGAGAAAATATTTAAAAATTTGATATTTAATATGAAAATTAAAAATATCTAAATACAATGGTTAACACATCTAATATAGCTTTGATTAAATTTTGGAATGATTCAAGACAATGCTTTCAAAATAATGCTCTTAAAAGCAAGATAAGGAATGTTTTTAAATCAATTAATATAATCTTTAATTTCACTTGGTGGATTCATTTCATATCTGCAAGATATTAAAACTTATTATCATATCTGCAAGATATTAAAATATCTTATTATCATATCTGCAAGATATTAAAAATAATATTGAATGACTTGGATTTTAACAATACAGTATAAACTAATGCAGTAAGTATTATGGTATATATATACAGGGATTGCTCGAAATAATTTAAAAGCCGCTTAAGACAATAGTTTACATATGTAACAGTATAGAATTGAATTAAATAAGTAACTGGCACATTTTGCTACTGTATGGTTTCTTATGGTCTAAAAATGTCTCTATATGTATGCATTGTTGGTCATTGTTTGCTTAAGCCGTTTCTGATGAAAGTAAAATTGGATAACTTCCATAGATGTCAGGCAGTATCAGTTAATATATTTGGGGTATCTAGAATCACAGTGGTATATGCTTGGGGGTATCAACAGAGACTGTCTCGTGGAACTTTATAGTATGCAATGATCATAGTGAAACAACATTTGCAGACGTAACTATGGAATGGAAACCGAATACAGTGCGAGGGATAGGAGAATATCAAGGATGATTGTGATCATCAAAAGGAACACTGTAGTGGTTGAACTTCCTTCTAAGTTAATTGAATATCTACAATTAATAATTCTGACAGACCCAATATGAAGCGAATGTAAAAGAAATATATTTGGGGCAGAGTTGCCATTGCCAAACACATTGTGGCAGATGTAAATTGGAAATGGCGAGTAAAATAGGGGAAAGAACATAAATTTTAGACTAAATATCAACGGAAACATATTCTACTTTTTAATTAATCCAATTTCTCCTTATCAACCAGTGTCTGGGCTTATGCGTGATGACTCCTGTAAATGCTTCCCAAAATGCTTGCTCCATTAAGTGAAACATGAGGGGGAAGGTGTAAGTAATGACTTTCGAACATCACAATGTGGCTTAGAGTAGCTTATTTATACTTTACATAGACATATCACTAACATTGGTTTTATCACTCTTGTGACCATTTTCAGTCTAAAGTGCGGACATTTAAATTTAAATATTTCTGCTGTCAAGATTCCCAAATTCTCCGTAGTCTAGATGTTCAGTCATGGTTTCTGGAACAAGAAAATTCAGCTAAGCACTTTACTTTGCCTGAACATTCATCATTTTTTTAATATCAGGAAACTTTGTTCTGTTTTGAAAGATTGAAAAAGATTTCTTTTTCTTCTTCCTGCCTCTGTTCTAAAATTAGAACGGTTTCTACGATGTAACAACAAGAATGAAGTAACATCAATTTTACCATCATAAATAACTTCCAATATATTCACAAATGATAAAATTGGAAATGTTATGACTGTATAGGATTTTATATAGAATTTCTTTTTATTCCTACAAAGAATTTTAAAAAAATGAACTAATAAATTACCTTTAGAATTCAAAATTATACAGTCGTATGTTATATAATGTAGTGCTTTAATTACTTGATTTTAGGTTCATTGGTTGAAAGATAAATTTGTGTGTGACTGTAGTAATCTGAGTTTGTAAAATTATTTGGTATACAAGTAAAATTTATTTAGAACTGACATATTATAAAAAAAATAAGCTGATTTCTTAAGAATAAAAAATTCCCATCCTTTATGATACTAATCAACTTAATTAAAATTATTGTTAAATGATTTAAAAAATTAAATAAAAAAATTGTTTGATCTTATATGACGAGTCAGAGTAAAATAGATCTTATATGACGAGTAAAGTAAAATTGTACCAATATAAAATTGCATTGTTATTTCAGTAGATTAAAAAATGATAAATTTTTATTTATTCAACAGGCTTTAAAATTTTTTTTCAATGATTTAACTGTAATAAGAATGCTTAAATTTTAATTCATTCACAATTTAATTGCCAAAACAAAATCAGAAGAAATTAAATAATATAGAAAACTATAAGAGAAAATAATATTTTATTTAATATAATTATTAAGCTGTACCTATATATGCTGAGCTCTATTTTTTAAGTTTTCCGTATTAGTCATTTTGTTTCTTTTATATTTTAATTAAACATAAATTAACAATCAAATTTAAATAATATGATTCATCTACTTTCTGACAATATTTGAAATTTACTGATAACTTACGAAAAAGTGAATGAGAAAGTCAATGACAGAACACTTACACTTAAAAGAGAAATTTGGGTATAAAATATCGTGTGCTGATAAGTTTGTGTCAGTGCAAATAATTAAAAATCTGCTATGGGGTTGTTTAGGCTGCTTAAATGCAAGAAAATTTCATATTGATAATTTTAAATTCATTCTTTTGTAAATAAGAAAAAAATTACCTTAACTAAATATTTATGTTATGATTTAAGGAAAACCAAAATGTATCTTTCCAAAATCATATTAATTATTTATTTGAAATTTTTGATTTTGTTGCTGATTTTTTGCTGATCATGATAAATGTTGTTTCTAATTTAATAAAAACACAAAATTATGTTGCCTTATAAAAATAATCTTTGACATTATATAAGTGTGACGTTATAAGAATATATACAAAACAATAAAAATTATAAAATTTAAAAAATTTTCTCAACGCATTTTTTTTGTTTTTAACATGATTAAAATTTTACATAAAACAGTCCCACAACTACTTCCTATAAGCCAGATAAGTGACGCACTTCCACTTGAGCAACTACTTCCTGTCATGAGGCTAAATTGTCCCAGCCCTTAAATATGCATTTCTGCGTCTATATCCATCAATTGTAATCTTATACACGTCAAGAAAACTTTGAAGGAAAAGAAGAGAATCACAAAACGTATTTTGTTATTTATGATTTTCAAGGATCTTCTTAGTATATTAAAAACTAGAAAATTGTTGGAATGCTATATATTTGGTGATTGTTATTATGCAAATTCAGATTTTTTTATTTATTTACAAGCAAATAATTTTATTTAAGTTTTAATAATTGCTAAATCTTACAGAGCACTTTAACATATCAATTTGATATACGAAACAATTATGCACCGTATTACTCTATGTAAATCTTAAAAAAGGCGAAAACACGCGAAATTTAAATTAACTAAGCAATATAATCTTAACATATTATAAATACATGTTACACTTACTCATAAAATATTTGGTCAAAAACGAAAGAAATAAAAAATCACGTTTCTATTACCAGAAGTGAGTTCTCTGTTGAAGAAAGACATAAAACATAACATATAATTGTTGTAACAATTTTAAGACTATTTGAGAATTGTTAGAAATATGCGTAGATGAATTCAATTCGATTCAATAATGCAATCCGAAATCATTTAATTGAAAAATAAAGCAAACTGCCTAGCTAAAAATACTATTTTCTATGCGAATTAAAATTTATAACTTAATTTAAATATATTTAAAAATTATGATTCCAAAGCAATATGTAAGAAATAACATCTTTTAAGACTTCTTATCAGTTGATATGAATGTTAATGAAAATCATGAGGGCATTGTAATTTATAACAATACAAAGAATTGTGAAAAAAATATCGCATTTTATTTAAAGAATTTGACATGAAAAACTTTTAAATTTTACACAAAATCAAATAAATTAAACATTTGATTCTTTTCCTGTTCCTTATTGTGAGATAATTATAAATTTACAATCTTCTTAATGGAGGGTTCCAAGTTTCACTTCAAATATTATTGAGCATTATAGATGAAATATTGTGCTTTATGGAAGTAAATTGTTTGAACCACTGTAAGTAAACCACTTGATAATCTATGAGATTTGACTTGAGAATCCGTATTTATGAAAACTTCTTCTAATTGTAATATATGATCACTGCATCATTTTACAATTTGTGTTTCTAAAACAATTAAACAATTTACATGTTTTTGATTGGGAAAGCTGTCCTTTACGAGATGACAAATAATATGAAAAAAGATGCAGTAAAAATATAATTTTCAGAGATATTGGGTACAAAACCTTCATGAAAAGTATAAAATTTCTATCAATTAACACTCTAAAGATTATACTCTTGTGACGCAATGAATAATTGAACATCTAAGAAAACACTTTCTTCAAAAAATGCAGAAAGTAATTACAGAAACTGAGTTTCTCTACTACTTTCAGATATTAATATGAATCGTTATAAAATTTATTTGTAGGTATGATCGAAATGAAATCTAACTGGTTATCTGATCATAATCTTTATGCTGACATTTGTGTTAATTTGGGTCAATAAAATTTTTTAAAACTCTTAAAAACACTAGAGGTAAATATTAAAAATCAAAATAAATAATATTAATTATTCATCTTTTCATGATGTAATTTTTTGTTCATTTTAATAATCATTACATGATTTTGCTTTCGTACATCTAATATTATTTATGGTTTTACAGCAATTCAGAATTTAAATGGAGACCATTTTTAAAAGTTTTGGATGTTTTTAAAGAGAATAATGCTCAAAGGTATTTTTTTTTAACAAACTGATGGTTTTGAGTTGAATTTTTTTAGTAAAAATACTCGTTTATAAAATTTTATGAGAAAAATATTTTAGTTATAGTTCGAGTTATTAAAATTCAGATAAGCATAATCTAAAATATGATATAGTTTATTTCAATTAAATATGACACAAAAATTGTAGTTATATTATTTACATTTGATTTCTTTTGCATTCACACTACAAAATGAAACTTAAAATTAATTTATAATAATAACTTTTTCTTCTATAATGCATTAAAAAGAAAATAAGAATGAGTAATTTTTATACGCATTATTATAATATTTCTTATATATGCTTCTAAATATAATAAATAATGATACAAATTTTGTGAGCTCTCATCTAAACAATTGAGAATAGATTAAAGTATAAAATAAAATTAGGTAAAAGTGGAATGTATAAAATATCTTAAAAGAGAAAATTGTCTCATATAAAAACGTTAAATAAGACCATATTAATTTTCTTAAAAAAATTAATTTTTCTTTTTCATTATGATATCTTCTAAATATTTTTCTTAAATTTTTTATTTCCCAACATTTTTATAACTGATTCTTTTGAAAAATTTTTTTAAAAAAATTTTAGTACCTTTTCTACTCAAATTTATTTACAAAACGAAGGTTTTTCCTTACTAGAATGATTAAATGTTCTATAGACAATTGTGTAGAAATCAACAATTATTTAAATTTATTTCAACGTTTTAAACGAAGAAATAGAATTTCAGGAAGAATAGGAAAACATTTTATATTTATAATATTTTCTTTTGTAGTAGTAAATTTTTCAAATCCTTGTACTAGAGAACAGAATAAGATTTGCAATTACTTTGAAAATACTAACAACATGAATTATTTACTATGAAAAAGAAAATAATTTGATGTATTACTATTGTTAGAATGTTGTTAAAATTAATTTAAATACTTTTTCTTCTTATTGAATGATTTTCCACGATAAATTTCATGTAGTTGTATACAATAGAAAAGTGTAATAAGCTTGAATTCAAAATTTTTTTTCTTGTTACTATTGACAAATGAGTACCTAAGGATTTAAACTTTTCATCCACATTTGATATATTATTTTATTATTTTATAGATTATCATGAAAATCATCAGTTAATGTTTCTAAAAAATAACCAATTTTAAATTAAATATTATTACATCAAATTACAAAATAAGAATTAATATTATCTGTATTGATATTAGGACAACTTCATTTAAAAATATTTATTATATATTATATTACAATATATTAGAATTATAAAGTGAAACATTAATAATAAGTTGATCCATATGTTTATAAGAATAGTAGTTATTTGATACCATTAATAAACTTTATATTTTCAAGTATATATTAATTTGTAGTAAGTGTATTATCATGTAAAATTATTATCCTCTTAAGATTATTTTTTTACTCATAGAATAGTGTGAAACGTTAAAAATAAAATATGTTAATATAAATTATTAAACGTACAGCAGAAAACACACGTCTTTCATATTAAAGATTAAAAAGTTTAAGTCTTAAATATTAAAATAATTGCATAACTCAGAAGCCTCAAATTTCATTAATTAGTTTTATTATTAGCTTTCAATGTAAACTTCTTCCGAAATTAAAATAATGGATTTCACTAATTGTAAGAAAAACTCTTGAGAAATATTAATAACTATTAACTTTATGATCATTCGATATTAAATATTTTAGGAACGCCCAAAAATAAATAAATGAAAATTTAAAGTGTTGAAAATTTAAAGTTATTCATATAATAGCTTAAAAATATTTAACTCTTAATTCTTTAAATTAAACTTGGATTTTTTTATACATTTTATGCTATACCAGGTTTGTCCGGAAAATACGCATAAAAGTTGAATAATAACTTTATTTTACTGTTTGCAGTCACCGCCAGGTGGCACTACTGCTGTAACCAATCCCATCAACGCTCAGCTTGAGTCAGACCACTCTGTGTGTAAGTAGGAGTGTGCGGTTGCTTGTTGAAAGTTGCTCCTTTTCACCTGCCGTCGGCATGGAGCTGTCTCTGATTGAGGAACAGAGCCAGAGAGTGAATGGAAATTTTTACGTTGAAGTTTCACACGTTTCAGAGCTCGTGTGGCCCAAGTTCAACCGGATTTAGCAAAAGGGGGCAGGTGGATGCTTCATAACGACAATGTGCCCGCTTACACGTCGCTCGTTGTGCGTGACTTTTTGGTCCGAAGCTCAATCACCTTTGGAGACCACCCGCTTTATTCACCCGATTTAGCCCCTTGGGACTTCTTCTTGTTCCCTAAATGCAAAATGGTGCTTCGGGGGTGGCACTTGGGATATGTGGAAGGTATTAAGGCAGTAACGACACCGCAACTGAATAGCACCATAACTGAAGACTTTTAGCAATGTTATCAACAGTGGAAATGGCGTTGGCAAAAATGTATTTAGTCCCAGGGTGAGAACTTTGAAGGAGACCATATTGTAATACCTGAATAATTGTAAAATAAAGTTATTATTCAACTTTTATACGTATTTTCCGGACAAACCTCGTATAATATTATATACGCATTAAACACAAATTTAAAATATTTTTCTATAGAAATTGTTATTCTCTACACATCTCTTTCCTCTTCTATTTGGAAAGAAAATGTTAAGCAACTCATGTAATTTGAATACTTATTTAATGCTACATATTTCTTTGAAAATGCTTGCAAAATGTATTTACATTGACCTTTTCAAAAATGTTTATCGTTATTAGTTTCCTTGCAAATGTGATAGTACTTATGCAAAAAAAAATAATATTTTTCTTGCTTACATTCTCTAATAAATTATTTGAAATTATGTTTTCAGTACATTTTCGTGCTGAATAAAAATAAAACAACGAAAATCCAGCAAGCATGACTTTCTTTGATTACTGGGTTTTCTTAAATATTCATTGTATTCTATTTAAGTCTTTTTTAATCTCTTGACACATAACTTTTATTGCCATAAATCAAGTCCTTATTCTTTTCAAATCACGTTAATTTTTCATTTCCCGTTATTTATTCAGGAAAAATTCAAATTTATATAAGGTATGGAAATTTTTTTTATCAAACTTTAAAGTTGTAAGTGGAAATCAATTGGAATACTAAGGGCAAGGAAAATTCAAATGCAAGCTAGAGTATCTACTACGTTCTATAATATAGCGTGAGATTAATATTCATTGGGATTAAGAGCGAACAAATACGCTACCCAATCCTTATTCATATAACTCCATATTCACTAAACAATTGTTTACCCGGTAGCTCTAATATTTTGCACATTATTGTCCACGAAAATGACAGCAGATCTACATTTTATTGCGCATAACTTTACAATAGGACTTTATTTTAACAATATATAACTGTCACAAATCATTGTAGATGTATAGCGACATGCAAGAGTGACAACGAAAAGTAATCTTAACATAATTCCTGATGCTGGAACTGCTGAATATAGGGTTTTAATTATGTACTAGTGTAGAATGCATGTCTGATAAACGAGGAGAAAAATTTTCAACCAGCCATGCAGCCTTTTCCATACAATGACTAAGATACAGAAGTTTACTCCGAAAAAATGAAGCATATACAACAATCACCTGTAGCTTAAAAGTCAAGACTCGAAACTACTCCATTTAAGGAAAACCTGGAACAGGTATTATTAAATTAACACAAATAAATCTGCAAACAGCTAAAGCGGCAACATTTCAGCTTACTACTTTTATCGATCAACATAATGTAGACATTATGAGAATCCAACAGCCGCATACTATTAACGGTAATATTCCGGATTTCCCTCAAGCATGGAATTTTAATTATTCATCAAGTATTGATTTTTATCCTAGAGCAGCTACTGTTAGTACAAACAGTGACTGGAATTGGATCAACATTCATGCCACACGAGATATTGCACATAATCTTAATTTCACTGATTTAGAACTATTCATTATTACAGCTTATGCATCGCCACTGGAATACTTAGAAGACACCTTGAACATCATCCAGAAACTTATGACTACCTATAAGCATCTCTCTACAGTTATTATGGGAGATTTTAACAGCCATAATATTATTTGGGGTTACACCAGCAATGATGGAAGAGGTATAAAAATGGAGGATTTCATAGCCTCAAACAACTCAATTATTGCTAATACCTTTGGATGTCCACCTATATTTGTGACAAATCAAGGAAAAGGTTCGCCAGATCTCACATTGTACACTGAAGCACACATAATCTCAATTGAAGATTTGAAGGTAGAAGATGAACGTTTTTTGTTCTGATCACCTGTACATCACCTTTACAATCAAGACTGATACTACTGTTATTATAAACCGAAGATACAAAGCAAACTGCAGATTGAAAGCTTCTCAAAATCATATTAGACCCTATCTTCTCTTGGAAATTCCAAAAATCCAGAATGCGAAAAACAGAGAAGAACTCGAATATATAGTCGAAGACATTAATAGCAATATTATTAAAACCTGTGATGAGACATTAAAAATAAAAATTGCTAAACCGAAAACTGATATAAACTGGTTGTCTTCTCTACTAAGGCAGATGGGTCAAAAAGTCAAAGCTTTGCGAAGACGCATGGAATCAACACCTGAACCAGCAAGAGGATTAGCGCTTCAAACTTATAAAAAAGAACTGGCTATTTATAAGCGTTCAATCCAAGAAGCCAAGTCAAGTAGTTGGCGCAAATACTGCCAGTTGCAATAACAAGGAAGTATATCGAACACTACAGAAGCTCGCTATGGGCAAAACATTCAAGCCAATTCTCTTAACAGATAATGGTACAGGTCCACAGCGCCAAAGACATGTCATAGCGGAAGATATTATAAACAAAATAATGACTTTTTGTTTTCCTGATGATAACACTGAAGAAGATACACCCCACCAAAAACAAATTCGAAATTTCTTAACATTAAATAATACTCCAAATGACCAATGGTTCACAAAACAAGAAGTCACTCACGCCATTAGAAGACTTAAAACAGGAAAGGCTCCGGGACCGGATGATACAGATAATGCTGTTGTCAAGGCTAATTACTATGCTGCACCATCACTCTGTAATATACTATTTAGTAGATGCTTGGAACTACTCTGCTTTCCCTGTACTTATAAAAAAGGCCAAATCATTTTTTTTCTATAAAATAGGAAATCACCAAATCAACCTGGATCCTACAGACCTATCTGTCTACTGCCGGCAATAGGTAAGGTATTGGAAAAATTGCTGGTAGAAAGAACGAGTTACCATCTGGAAAGAAATAAGAAGCTGATCGAATTACAGTTTATATTTCGAGCTAATAAATCAACAGAGCATGCTTTAAAAAACCTGATAAAAAAGATTGAAGAAAATAAAAACAGAGGACACTACACAGTAGTAATCAGCCTAGATCTCAAAAGCGCTTTTGACTCAATCTGGTGGCCAGGAGTACTAGACAAAATGGCCAAGCTTAACTGTCCCAACAATTTATTTAAGATGTAGGTACACTTTCTAACCGATAGAAAGAGTTTAATTAAACACGATGGAGGTTTTGTACTACACTACCATAACAGAGGCAGTCCGCAGGGATCCTGTGGGGGATCATTGCTTTGGAACATATACTTTAATGATTTCCTTCTCCATAAATGGCCAAATAACACATCATTGCAAGCATTTGTCGATGATAAACTGCTCATTGTTTCGGCAAAAGCAAAAGAGCAGTTAAAGCTAAAAGCCAATATTGCGCTCTCACAATTTGAAGATTTGTGTAAGGGGCACAAATTAACTATAGCCCATGAAAAGACTCAAGCCATCTTTTTTGGCAGCAGCAAGAAGTGCTTAAAATCTTATCCAAAGATTAAAATTTGTGGACGAAGTATTAAAAAAGTTAAGGAATAGAAATATTTAGGAGTAATTCTCGATTGCAAACTATCATGGCTCCCTCATATCAGGCAACAAAAGATGAAGACTATAGCTATTGTAAACAGTCCTAGACGAACAACTAATAGAAACTGGGGTGTAAATGCCCAATTTCTTAAAATTTGGTATAAAACTATTATTGAAAGAATGATATGCTATGGATCAACAGTCTGGGGGGAACCAATAACAAGCAGAAAAGTCAGACAGATATCCAGTTTGCAGAGACACTTCACCTTAACTATCACTAGATGTTTCCGCACGACTTCTTAGGCGGCATCAAACATCTTGGCAGGAGTCTTTCCATTACATTTAATGATTCAACTAGAAGTTGCTAAATCTAACATTCTCCAACATGAAGAAAAAACCACTTTCCTGGATGCAAATTATAACCTAGACGACTTTGAAATTCCCTTCAAAGCATTATTCCACCCAGCAGCACAGATGGAAGGGATAATGGTTCACATTTCAAATCCTACACAGTGCCAAGGCATTTACCAACACTTTTTCACTGATGGCTCAAAAATAGAAGGCTAAGTAGGAGCAGCTTTCTGCAATTTCAAAAAAGGACAAGATAGTGGTTATTGGCAAGGACAATTAGGAGAAGCTAACAGTGTTTTCCAAGCAGAATTGGTTTCGTTTGATAAAACATTAAAATATATAGCCGAAAATAATTTATACAAGGCAGTCATTAGGTCAGACAGCCAATCAGCTCTTTTGGGAATATATAATCCATATCACAGAAGCCCACTGATTCAGGAAATTCAAAATCGACTAAGGCCATTTAGCAATCGACGGCAAATTTGTCTTTACTGGATCCAGGCTCATGCCGGACATACTGGTAAGGAAAGAGCTAATACACTGGCAAAGCAAACTGCCAAAGCATGCTCAAACACGCAAAAATTGAATTAAAATGGCCCAAATCATGCTTGATGTCTAAATTAGTTTACCATTTACTAATGGCCTTGCAACAAGAATGGAATGAGGCAGAACAAGTAGATGGACATACCGCCTTAACCCTCTGTCTCTCTTGATTTCCTAGTCAAGGACCACAAAGAAGCACAGTTTCTTTCTGGACATTCTCCAACACTGGAGTATCTCAATAAAAGGGGTATGGCTCCAAATAGTGCTTGTTCATGCGGTCAGGTTGGGACCATTGTTCATTAAGTGTTTGAATGTGATTTCACAAAACAATGGCACCTAAAAGCGCCTAAAAACTCGGAGAAACTTACTCCGTTCCGCTATGCTAGCAAAACTCCTTCTCTTCTGCATAAGATAAAGAACATATTCACCTTTATCTATGATAAAGGATCCAAACTCTGTAAGGATAATGCCATAACTGAGCAGCGGATTTCATCATAAGAACAATTTGGTAAAGGGTAAAAATCATTGTAAGGTATTTCTCCAATTTTTGTGATAAAATATTATTAGTTATTGTATTTGTTTAGCAATTAGTTTTATAATTTTGATAATAATAATTATTCAATTTAAGGTGCTGAAAAATATTGATTGACTCAGCACAATGTAATGTGCAATATTAAATATCCTAGCAAAGTTTATCAATTTGTAATTTTAATGTCTAATTTTGCATTATATTTCATAAACATTGTAAACCATTATAAACTGTGAACAGACAATGAAGGTTTTTTATGTGATAAAATAATGCATTGTAATATAGCAGAATTAGTATATGTTTTGTTTATGTATATACTATCAATGTATTGTATATATTTGCGCTTTTTCTAATACAATCTTCATGTGGTACGTCATGTGATATAACACTTTCCTCTATCTAACGACTATATATAAAACTGGGAGTTAATATTCAAGTTTGCTTTGAGTCTTCAGAAATACCCTATTTAGCAATTTTAGTGCAATATATGTACATTATTATTGCTAGTAATGTTAATGTCTGTAAAATATTTTGCTATGTATTTTATTCATTTTTTAAGCCTTTTTTATTATTTATTGTATTGTAATTATATTTTGTTCAGTAATTTTCTTAATCATGGTTACAGTGCACAGACTGAGCTGCTGCAAAATATTAACTGAATCAGCAGATTGCAATCTGTAATACTTTAAATATTCTACTGTTTATCACCTACAGCAAATGTTAAATGTTCAATGGATACCATTCATGCATATTCAAACTTAACTATTTGTATATATTTGCTCTTTTTCTAGTACTATCTTGATATGGTACGTCATGTGATATAACACTTTCCTCTATCTAACCACTATATATAAAACTGGGGGTTTATATTCAAGTTTGCTTTGAGTCTTCAGAGATACCCTATTTAGCAATTTTAGTGCAATATATGTCCATTATTATTTCTAGTAATGTTAGAGTGTCTGCAAAATATTTTGCTATATATTTTATTCACTTTTTTAAGCCCTTTTATTATTTATTGTATTGTAATTATATTGTTCAATAATTTTTTTAATCGTGGTTACTACAGTGCACAGACTGAGCTGCTGCAAAATTTTAACAGAATCAGCAGATTCTAATCTGTTATACTTTAAATATTCTACAGTTTTTCACCTACAGCAAATGTTAAATGCTCAATAAGATACCATTCATGCATATGTAATCTTAACTATCTGCGTGTAGACAATGCAGTCTTTTGGTATTGCGAATAATGCAATGTTACATTAAAGGACACAGTTAAAGCATGAGGGAGTTACAAGTACTTATTGAAAATCTGCCCCAGTTATTTGCTCTTTTTTATATTCTTCTACTTAAACTTAATTATATTGCTAGCATATTTGTGTTATAAACTACTTATATCGTCTGCTATGACCATCATCAAGATAATTAATTTGTATTTTTTACCAAGGTTACTTGGAGTGTTAAGATAATCTATTTTCACAATTTTATTGTAATATTTAATTCATGTCATCTCCCATAATGAAAAATATGTAAATATTTTGTCGTTGATGTTATATTTCTGCCAAAGTATTAATTTCAAATATTAGAGACCTATTGAAATTTAATTATGTTATCAAATTCCGTGACAATTCTGTCACACCATATGTATTACGTGATGGAGCTATTCCTGATAACCTAAGGTACAGACCAGGTGTTCCATTGCGTATGTCTAAGTCTATGTAGAATGCATGTTTTTGTGCCCAGATCTCCAGACCAAAGCAACATATTTTTAAATAAATGTATTTCGGAACACAAATCTTTCTCATTCAAAATCTATCACAATTTATAATGGCAACGCCATTTTAATTGTTTTAATTTGGAGTGGATGGTTAGTTAAAATGATTCTTGACATAAATTAGTTGTAGTATCCATAACACTGTATCCCTCTGTTGACAGAATGTAAATATTTCATTTATCAGTGCCAACTGCATCTATAAATGTAACATCATAATCTGCAGTTGTTTGCAAACTAAAGTGTCAATCTTTTGCTTGGGATATAAGCAGTAATTGACTACACCTAATTTTTTGGCAACTGTTATATACTATTAGAATATTTTTCAAACTTCAGGGAAAAAGAAGTTATGAGAGTTGCACACTTTAGTAACATCTTTAACAGAATTAAGGGATTTGACTGCATGTAAGTTTTCAAAAAATCTTATTTAATTCACACGCACATCTAGCTGAAATCTAATTACATTACAATTGAAATCTTATTTTAAATTTATTAAGAAGTATTTAACTTACACAATATTCACTTATGAAGTGATTTCTAGTTTCTCTAATTATTGCCTTTTGAAAATTTAATTAAATATTTTGAAAAATAACTTTTGAAAATTTTAGCATATACGTTCACACAACAGAAATGGGAACATATGCATAAATATATTAAATATAAACTAAATTAAAATAATTGAGTGAATTCATTCTTAAATGCAACCAATTTACCACAATGCTAAATTTATTATCACTGCCTCAGCATTTTTCTACCTTGAATCTAACTGGTAGCTTGAAAACTGAAATATCAGAGAATTCCCCAGAATTTTCTATAATGTGAACAATTATGTAGATTCTTATACATAAGGCAGATTCCATACCAATTAACCTTGAATATATTTTGAGGTTTATATGTACTTTAAAAATGGATGGTTTCAATTATTCTTTTTATTAAATAAAATGTTTCTCGGAAATTATCTTTGGTTAGGAGTTCTCACAACTGTACTGTGCTTCGTTATTATGTTGTTGATCAACCAGTAAAAATAAATACAGTAAAATTATATTCAACTGTGTTGCTAGCATGTGGTGAGAATTATGGACTAATGCCATTTCAAGCTTGTATTACTCAAATCAAATTGAACAAGTTTATAGATTACATCTTGAAGATGTCTCACAAAAAATGTCTCAGTTAGACTTTGATTTGAAGAGTTCAGATTATAATGTTCTCCTGTTTGAGCTAAAATAGTTTTACTTTTACAGATGTGAAAACTTGCACACAGAAAGACTTGAACACACTAAATCAAGTAAGTATGGAGACACAGAAAGGGAATTTGGAAATAATGTCTCAGGTGGAGCATGTGTCAAAAACTAACATGACGAATAAATTAACAATATCCAGGCCATTGTCTTTTAACGAGGAACTTTTTCAACCACTTGTGAATATTCTCATAAAAGAACAACACGAGATCATATTAGAAGTGCAATAAAATTATCCCTGTCTATGTGAATTCGTGAATTAGTCATTGAAAAAACGGGCAGATAAAGATTTCAAGGAATTAAATTACCAATTAGTGTCCTCAGAGTTGTCATATTAACCTTTTGTTCAGCAGCTAGTACCGGAAAAAATTTGTCGTTAGTATCCAAAATCATCATTTGATCATCAGTATAGAACTCTTAAAATGAGAAATAGACCAATCCCACATTAATGTATTAATAAAAACGTTTTTTACAATAATAAAACTAAAAAACAAACATAAAGATGAAAAATTTTTATTACTTTAACCATAACCAATAATAAAATATTTCCCAGTGAGTTGATTCGATCTCAGTGACAAAAATTTAATTTCATAAACAACAATTTCAATTATTGAAAAATGCTAATATGTTACATGAAATTTAATATATTTCAAATAGGAGAAAATGTTTTATTACTTTATAGTGCATATATAAAATTAGAAATGTTACAAGTATTGTGTGCTCCAATTTAATTTGAACAGACTTTGATTACTGAATTTTAAATTCTGAAATTGTTTCACATTTCAATTTAAAATTACGTTTCCAAATTTATAAACATGGACTCTTTTATTTATTTTACATGCTTTATCTTTGTATAATTATGATATTACTAATTGAATGTATCATTAGAAATGTATGTTAAAAATCTGTTACATTCTGTTACATTTAACGTGTTTATTTTCGCTGAGCATTTTAAGTGTTGAATGATTGTGAATTTGCACAAAATTAAAAGTGAATAAAAACGTACAATGGAAACTATCTGTGTTATAATATTTCTTGAAAAAAGTGTTATTTTTATATAACATAACTACATTTTTGTGTCAAGCGTTCTGATTTTCAATCTATAGCTAATACTAAATAAAATTTTGAATATGGATGCAATCTTCTATTTAAATTTTCCATTTCCTTGTTTTTTTGTAAGTGCGTTACGCAATGGCATTTTTAAGGCATTAGAATTGGATGCTTACAAAATTAAACTTAATAAACAGAAATTTATTGTGTTACTTTTCGTGCAAAATGTTTAATTATATATCTTAAACAAAAAGTTATATAAACTTCTTTAAATGGTTCAATATATTTATGTATTCCACAGATAATAGGAAAGACGAAATTATTGTTAATTCTATTTTAAGAATTCAGTTAGGTTAAATAGTTCGTTGACATAATTTTATTATTTTTGGATTACTTAAATTTTTTTAACACTTCCAATTTAATTTTATTACTTATGGATAACTTCACATTTTACAATATAAATTATTGGGAATGTTTAACAAATTAAGATAAATGTTTAAATGACATGTATCATAATCTGTGAATTAATTTTTGTTATAAATCAAGTTTATTTTTAAAAAAAACTAATTAAATGTTAAGAATTTAGGAGATATGTACTTCTATCATTTAATCCAGTTCGCTAAATTTGATTGTAAATTAATTCTTGTTACACTGATTGTTTGTCACCTCATAGTAATAGTGATTGTAGTTTGGATTCGTAACTAAGTAGTGTGATTAAAATAAATCACCTTCACATCTAAGATACATGTAAGTTATTTGAACTTGTATTAAACGCAGGTATTGATGCTTTATTGTTTTGTTTATATTTATTCAATTATATTCGAAAATAAATGTTGCATCATTCTAGGCAAGTTTTGGAGAAAAAAATGGTAAAAATTTAATAAATCAAAATTTTATTCGCCCAAAATATTTTTATTTAAATATTCTAAATTTCTGAAGTGTTAATATAAATAATAATTATTATATTCAAGGCATTCTATTGATTAGAATATTGTTTTTCATTTATAAGGCATTTTATTCTTCTAGAAATATAAACAAGTAATATTTATTACATCTTCATTGTTATGAATGATTCATTATTTATTTGAAGCTGACACTTATCTACTGAAAACAATGCATTACACTTTACATTAAAAATGAAAATTCATTTTTTGTAAAAGAACTAAATATAAAAATTAATATTTGTAGTTGAACATCCCTGAAGGATGATTTCCTTTTTTTAATTTGTTTGTAGTAAATATAATACACACACATACATATACAAGTATATACTGATTCGTTTGTAACAAAATGCCCTGTTTCTGATAATGTAAGGAATAAAACGTGCACATTTAAAAATATAAGTAATTACTAATAACTTTTGAAAAACTTATTGATTTATGTAACCATAATAATCTTTAATAAAATTGTGATAATTAATCTATTAAATTATTAAATTTATGGTAATATTCAAGATAGTTTATGCAGTTAACTCGAAATGTCAATAGTGATTTGCATATGCTGATAAGCCAAATTATTTAAATTGCCATATTTATAATACATTAATGTACATAATTAAATGGAATTATTTTGATGATTGTAGCCTTATCATTCCTATGTACATGTATTAGCAACTTCAACAAGTTGAGGAACCTATCCAGCGTTTGAAGATTTTATTGAGAGTAAACATCTATAAAACATTGGTTTCAAAAGTTCAGGTTTGTAGAAAAAATAGATTACTCATAAAACAGACCACGCATTTATAGATTATTTTTGCGCAAAGGTATCAGTGTTTTACTATAAAAAGTTGTGAAACTACAGACATGTTAGAAGGAAGTGCCAATGGAGAGAACATCGAGGATTAAAAATAGACGTCACTTCCTGAAAAACATTTTCTTTCTGATCATTAGAATAGCAAAACTTTAACGGTTATGATGAAGTTAACTGTTATATTTAATATATGAAATTATTTATTTTATTTATTATTTTAAATTTAGGACAATTCAAATAAAAACTCTGAATGCCTACATTTAGCGTGAATTTTTAAAGCTAATACATGAAGTTACTTTAATTTACAAGAATTGAATGCATTTTATTTCAGCTTACATAAAGAATTGTCTTGTTCCAAATCAGGGTGAAAATACTTTTGTTACTATTGGAAAAATCTAATTACCTGAAAACATATTCCATAAATAAATCATTTTAAATTAAAATTATCTACCTTCTTTATTTTCAATGTGTATTGAATTCAACATTCGTATATAAAAAGAACATTTTATTCCTTCTTTTAATGAATAAATAAATCAAGGAATAATTCTCTTCCTCTTCTACATTCTTCATTCAAGAATAAAACGACTACTTTAAGAATAATAACAAATAATCGATTTCAAGCATTAATGAGAACAGTTCGAAAGATATTGAAAAAGTTTATTAGTTTTTGTCAGAAAATAAAGGATACATTTTTGTCAATTAATTTTTTGAGTTTCGTATTGGAAGATTGCTGAAGATTTGAAGCTCAATATTCATTCAATTAAAAATTATTATTATTCAGCAATTAGCTACAGAATTTATTTCTAAATTCATTAGAAGGAAATTTATGTGTATGGTATTTTCACAAGAAATGAAAGCATATGCTGTTTTCTACAAAGCATTTCATCAGGATTTTTTAAATTATAAATATTTACGAAAAGTAATATTTTGTGAAAATTAGAAGATAAATGTATGCATATAATATCGTTTTAAACATAACATTTTAGAAAAGGTATAAAATAATTAAAATGAAAAAATAATACAATTTATTCAATTGTTCTGTATCATAATGAGTAAAAAGTAAAATATGTGTTTATATTTAAATATGAAGTTTTAGACTTACTTTTAATATTATTGAACACCTTTTTCATTATTTATAACTAAACATATAATAAAATTTTTAAGATTTGATAAGTTATGTTAGAAATTGGCATAAAAATTTTTTAAAAGTATTTATGAATAATATATTGTAAGCAGTTACAATGTCCAAATTTCATATAATAAATAGTAAAACAGTTTACAATTAGAATCAAAATATGTAAAACGCAGATATATTAAAATGCAGATAAATAGGTGTAGTTTCTGATTTTTAAAAAATTTATCATTCTAAAATTTATATAAATTCCTTTCAGCATAAACATTGCTGAATCATGATTGCAAAATACCTAGTAGTTATATAATAAGTAAATTTTAAATATTTTACTCAAAATAGCAGCTTTATTCGATCTTTTTGTTTTATAGAAATATGGATTTTGAGCTTTAGAGTTAACAAATGAATTCGTTTGAAGTTTTATGTCTAGTTTCCCTAAAACCCCATCTATAATAAATATAATTTATTTATCTTTTACCAATGCATATTTAAGGAAATTTAAAATTATTTTAGTTAATTTTTTATCTCTATTTATTTATTTATCTGTACTTTTGAGGAATTTGGTAAATTTGTTACTGATACTGACAATTGTAATAAGATTAGAAAATATAATGAAAATGACAAAGTTTAATTATCGACAATGGTATAACTTAATGGTTCAAGAAATGATGCTATGTTTTCTAAGAAGGTTATCAAAAATCATACAACTTTTGATTTACATAAAATTTATAATGCTCTGCTTTTTATCAATAAATGTTTATTTTATTTGTTTACATAAATATACACGATGTTGTACGGTATACTTACTAAATATGTGAATCCAATAATAAAAAAATATTATTTCTTTCTACCTAAGTTAATATTAACTTTCGTAAGCAATTTTAATTTAGGTTTTCATAATGATAGTGATTCTTGGCTTTTAAAACGTATTTGAATATTTAAATGTCTCTCTCTTCATATACTATGCATTTACGTTACATTAGAATTTTTATACGATCCACAGTTTACAAAGAAGATTTGTTGATTAAAATTTTCTGAAGTTAATGAAGTATAGAAATTTTATTTTGAAGCATGTTATTCACACATATTTAATAGTCTAGTATAATGTCATGTATATGTTATTCATGTAAAACTATTTATATTAAAATTTTGCCCTACTTTGACTGTTGGGTATATACAAAGGTGAATTTGGTTAGGGCCTATATTGTAAAATGGATTTGAAAAAATTTTAAACCGCCAAAATGAATAAAATATTGGAAAATAATAATTTAATTCGCTTTATTGTTAGATAAAATTATATAAGAATAAATAATTCTTATTTATTTTCTTTACTATTTCTGAAAATTCCTGATATCAATGAGTGCTTATTAATTTTTTATTCTTTTAAATTTAACTGTTAGAAACGGAAATGAGAGAAACGTTTCCTGGAAAATCATTTTTTCAATAATGATTAAAATAAATATGAAAATTGAACGCATTTAAAGTGAAAAATTTGTAAATAACACAAATATTAAAAAATGAAACGTTGAATTGTTGAGATTTATTTTGTGAAATGTAATTTGAAAATTCAGCCAAATTTCATCTTTGTTATATTCAAAAGAATATTTTTATACGAAAAGTAAACAAAAATTTCTTACTCATTTTCTTATCTTTTTAAATTGTAGTAAATCCTTCATTGCTAGTAACATGATATAAATGAAATTTAAATTACTGAGTTCAGTTTATTTATTTTGCTTACGATATTTTGGCTTTTCTTATCCTTGATTATTAAATATTGATATCAATTTTAGTAGCATGGTACATTCATGTTATTTAATTACTAAAATACTTAAAATAATAAACGTATGATATTTTATACATAAAATAACATATTTATGAAAGGAATTTGTTTGAAAAATGAGTACGACATAAAAAGTACAAAAATTTTAAATCCTGTAATATTTAATGTTAGAAAGTATTTTAAGTCATTCATCCATTTAAAACCTAAGGTAAACTTAGCTGATATTCAATACTTTAATCGACCTTATGATTTGTTAGATTCTCACATTAAAAAATGAAAGTGCAAAACAGAAAATTTATGTTGTTTTAATATTTTAAGACATTTCACCAGTAGAAAATATCAGAAATTAAAGATAAATAGCTTAAACTTCTGTGAAATTTTATTTTCAAACCAGATGTATATAACTTATTATCTTATTTATGGTTAGTAATTTTCTTGAATGTCTCCCATAAAATAAAGGGATTTTTAGTTTCAAATTCAAAAGTGAATAAATATAGTTTTAAATTAATGCAGTTCTCTAAAATATTCTATAATGCTAAAACATAAATTTACATAATTCATCTAAACATTCTATTCAAATAAATGTTAATTTTTTGAATTATCAGTAAAAATGAAAGCGCGCACATTTTGAATAAATTTCTAAAATAATAAAATGTTTTTAACTATAATTAATATCTTCAAGCAAATATATTATTTTAATAATTCACTGTTAAAAATGAAATATTAGAAAATATGAACCCACGGTTAATTTCTGAAAAAGTCTAATATCTATAATATTTTAAATATCTATGATAATTTAAATATTGATCTGTCTGTTAATGTCAATATTATACGAATTTTTCTTACTTAAGTAAGTATTCTGTCTGGTATAATATTTATAAAAAAATTTAGGAGCTTTTAATCTGAATTAAAAAAATTAAGAAAATTGAAAAAATGTTTTTTTTATTAAAAATTTTAAGGAAAATATAACAGATATTATTATAAAATAACCGTTACAAGTTTGAATATTTTCAACCTAAAAAGTTAATCAACTTTCAAAGAAAATACTTGTAAAATGTTACTTTTAATAAGAGTTTATGAGAGAACATATATTAAATATTTATAAAACTGTAATCTTATGAATACGTATCAGTGTCTTCTTACAAAAATTTTCATAAAAATCACACATTTGTAAGATGATGAAATTCTTTATAATTTACAAAAAAGGAAAGATTATTGAAAAAAATATCAAACACGGTAGTTAGAAAAATATTTTACTTAATAATAAACAGTCACACAATTTTTGATGAAGCATCTTTTTAGTAAACAAAATCATTCTCTTTATTTATTAAATATTTTAGTTGAAGAAAAATTAAAATTAATAAAATTGTAAGTTAGTAATACAATACAATATTGTCTAAAGAATGATATTACATACAAAAAAAAGAATATAAATAGCATTTATCAATTATATTTAAGTCCTATTTTCATTTTAAAATTGTATAATACTTTAAAAACACTTTACTTTCTGTAAATAATTTAGCTTGAATTTTATTTTGTGTACATTTTATAAAATTCATTATGAAATTTTAATGAAATTTTATAAGTTTTGTAGACTACTACATTTTATTAATACATCACTCACAAATTTTAATTTAAAGATATGTCATTCATCAACTAAAATTATTTATTTATACGAAGCCCAGCGTCAGTATATATAAATCTAGATGTAGTTTTATGAATAAGAGAAATAACTTGAATATTTAATATAAAATTGATTTATAATATACATTTTTCTGTAAATGCTTCTAAAATTCAGTGTTCAGTGATATTATTATCCGATTTTATAAGCAGTCACTGTCTCACTTATATTTTTAAGATATACTGTTCCTCATATTCCCCTTAATTTTTCTTTTTCAAAACAAATAACATGTATTTAAATTTAAAATAGAAACTCTAATAATTTACGTAGTCTTCAAAATTTTATTGCAATTTCATTATGAGGTAAAATCTTCTATCTTATAGAGAATTTGACAACACTGTAGTATTATGATACTAATAATGTTTAGATATTAATATTATGAACGTATTTTTGTAAATCACTCACCAAATAACTAAAACTAATTATTTAAAAAGAACATATAATATACGCAAATAAAAGATATATTTAAAAAATTTATTGTTACCTTATAAGTATAGATCAGTTCAAATATTTCATTAAAATACAATTGGAACTAAATGTACACATCAGAAAATAAACTTCCATTACTCTGCAATATTTACATTATAATTCAGTTAATAACCTTTGTTAATTATCGATAAATGAGTTAGCATTATGAGCATTCAAGATGACTTCAAATAGTAGTTAGTTATTTAAAAGCAAAGTCAGATACAACTCGTTCTAAATAATGCAAAAACTAATTATCAAGGAGAACGTATTCGTAAGAATGAAATAAACTTCTCTACAAATGGTCTACCCCATGCACATTTGCTGTCATCATATAATTGTGAGAGATGACTAAATAAACTGGGGAAGAGAATTCTACGCAATTCATTTATTATGTAATTTGTTGGTACAAAATACATATACTTCAAATACATTACATTGTTATATAAATAACTGGTACCATGTTCTATGAAATCATTCTAGTAAATACATAGGGATATATAATAATGTCAAAATTGTAAAAATTGCATTTTGAGTAATAAGTAAAAGATAATTCCTTTTCTAATTAAAAATTCATAAAGTGACTCAAGTTATAAAAATGAGAATTATCAAAATTTAGTTTCCAATAGTGCTTAGAATTCATCTAATAATGAAGTAATAAATGCCTCATAAATTTATTTCTGTAAAATAAATTTCAATACTTTAATCAGTTTGATGTCATACAATTTATTTTTAATTAAAAAATAATTATTTTCCAGAACCTCATAATATGAAAATTATTATATGTTGTTTTGAAAACTCCACCTAATTAAGTAATTATCAATTAAATGCATTTTTAAATTAACAGTGAATTTAAGGGTCAGACACAAATACCTTTAATTATAGTGTGGATCAATAAAAGTTTTCTTAAGTCATCATTTAACATTACATTATTGATTTATAGATTTTGAATAATTATTAATAAACAGTATTGGTAATAACACATATCACTCCCAGACCATTCAAGATATATTTTATGTACTTACGGGTTTTCCATTAATTTCTTAATAGTGTTTCATTTAACAAAAAAATTTTAATATAAAATCTAAAATCGTATGATCGTATACTTGGCATTTAAAATTTAAAACAGAGATTCTATTATACATACATACATACATATGTATATATGAATGTATGCGTATATTTTAATTATAGAAACTTCATAATTTCAGTATGGTGAAATAAAATTCATCAATATAATAACTGTTTGATTGACAAAAAAATAATTTCATGTTGGTTTATTTTATATTTATTATTCTCGCATATTTGTTAGATTTTTCTCTAAAAGAATCCTTTTTGAATAGCTAAGGTATACAAGTTGTAGCCGTTTATCCCGATTAATAATATATTAATATGTTTTATGTGAGTATCATTAAATTTAATAATAAGAGAAACTAAACCATTTAATGTTTTTAAAAAGATCTTTGTTTTATTAACTTGGTAAAAAGATTGTTTTTATATCAACCAAGTTTGTTTATTACTAAATAAATTATTTTTATTTAATAATAAGTTTAAGAATTGCCTAATAATAATAAACATTATATATAAGCTTTGTATTTTTCTTACAATAGTTTCTTTGATTCAATGAAAATAATTCATAAAAATCCCGATGTTTAATGATTGTTCTCATTTATATCTAAATATTAATGCATTTGATTTAAAAAAGATAAATTTAAATAGCATTTGATTTGTAATATATGTATTTTTGTCCTATTTTAAGCAATAAAAAGCATATTTTAATTTCTTATATCACAAAATGATTTATTTAAAGGTTTTATTTTTTATTTTCTCTTATTAATAATACCATATGCTCATTTTTAAAATTTTAATTAAAAAGAAAAAATTTAGATAATTTAAAAATATGTAGAAAGCAAAGCAAAAACTTTTGAATAAAAAAGAGAAATACATGAAGAAAATGCGCGTTGAAAAATTTTAAATGAAATATATGGTTCAGTTTTGTTTTAATATTTTGTTTTCATATATTCTCAAAAATCGTGCAATTCTAATGTAATAAAACATTAATATTTTGGATTTAAACTTAATAAGAAACTTTGGGTTTTAACAAATTTTCAGTTACATTCGTAATAAAATATGATGCATATATTTCCAAAGAAATATTTATAATTGTGGAAGAAAAATAAATAAATTATTTTTCAATAACCCTCGAAGGATTTTAATGTCTATTAAATAATACAATGAGCTAGTTTTCAAAAACGGGAAAAATAAAGTTTTTCTTTGTATTGAAAAGAAATAGAAATTAGGCCTTAATTAACTTCTAAAAAAAGATAAACTCTGAAGAAAGTAAATTTTTTCTCAAAAAATAAGTAAAATGACAGCATTATAGTGGTTCGAATCATTTTTAGATTAAAGTTTTTAGCTTGATTAGTAAAAAGATTTAGTTTTAATTAGATAGACCATTTTTAAAGAAAATAAATACTATTTTCATTAAAATCATTCTTATTCTAATTTACAAAGAAAATGAGACATAAAATCACATATACAATACTTCTTTGTATTTAAATTATGATTAAACAGTTAAATTAATTGTTTTTGTTAACTAAAATATTCTGTGAGTTTTAGAGGATATATCAAAACTGTATTGTATTATCAGAATAAAGTTTCTTTAAAAATATAAGAAATAATGTAATAAAATTCATGAGAATAACAAGTAAAGACTAAAAACAATAAATGAATAAAATTGAGAAAATAATGTTGGTATTAATTCAGTAAATCTATTTCAAGTGTAATACTTGTACCGCTTGAAAAATATGTTTCAAATACCTGTTTTTTAATTTATTTTTAAATAGAATATAAGATGGTTTATCTATATAAAACCTATTTTTTTACATTGCCTTGCTTTAGATAATTATTAATTTGCATTTCTTTGACATTTCTAAGTTATTATCAAAAACTTCTAGAGCAGCTAATGTCTTAACTTCCATATTCAAGGTTACTTTATGTAACAGAAAAAATGAAATAATAATTTTAATTTATATCATACTAGAAATTCATCACTAATTACAGAATTAGATTTTTGATACGTGAAAAATATGTTTGATATAAAAATAATTATCTTCCAATTATTGATTTCATTATTTTATGTAGGGAAAAATGTATACATGCTTTGTAATGTTATAATACAAAATTTACGTTTAAAATGATGAAATAAATATAATATTTAAGGCATACATTTCTTTAAAAACGGATAATATATCACAATTTTTTAATATTTTTATAGATTACAAATATTATATATTTATACAAACAGAAGCAGTTGATTTTTGTCTTATAGGCTTATTTAATAGACAAATGTGGAAAATTCATAAGATATTTCAATTACAGTCATATTGTTTAAATATGAATGTAATTTCACTACTATGTAATTATTCACAATGTTATTCAGAATGTGATTACACTAATTCAGTTTTAATGAAGTGTTCAACACATCAATAAATGATATAATTTTCACAATATCAATAGTTTTTAAACTAATAAACAGATAACTTATCTCAGTAATGAAAATTATAAGTGTTATCAATAACATATTAAGATTACATTTATGTATATATATATATATATATATATATATATATATATATATATATATATATATATATATATATATATATATATATATATATATATATATATATATATATATATATATATATATATATATATATATATGTATGTATATATATATATATGTGTATATATATGTATATATATGTATATATATATATATATATGTCCAATTTTTACAATATAAGAAAATAAGGAAACGTATGCTTATTATTCTCAACAGGTAAATATGCATCTAAATGAAAAGATCTTAATTGAGATTGTGTGTGTGTGTGATAGCAAAATTAGTTTACTTATATTTAGGTTTTTGTTGAAATATTACTTATTATAATAGTAATGAATAAAAATATGAAGCTGTTTTCAAATTAGTACTTAAATGTATTATAAGCAAAGCAATGGCAATTGATGCAAAAGTTTATTTTAATACAAACTTATGATTTATTATTATGCATTATTTTTCAAAATTGCTTTTGTCATTCTCATTTTTTTACCTTTTTCATTGGTATTATTTGTTTAAATGATTTTCTTTGGAGTGAAATTTTAATTTTTTTAGCCATTTTCTTTTTTTATTTTCGTGCTATTAAAATTTTTCTCTTCTAAAATTTCCGGGATATATAGACTGTTTTACAATCTTTAATTAGATCTAAAACTTAAAAAATTATAAATGTGCAAACTGAGGATACATATTCCATAAACTTTAAAATTTTCTAGAATCTGCATCAATTATCATTAATTTAAATTACTCATTTTAAAAATATGAACGACTGAAAATGCATTACGATTAGAATTTAAAAATTAAGGGATATAAATAAAATGGAAATTATTAAATATGAATACTTTAATTTCCTTTTTTCATTTATCTTTGTTAGTATTATTTAAATTGAATGTTTATTAAAATCTTTATGCTAAGCAGTCGCTATCAAATTTGCGATAAATAGATTTTCAAATAATTTAGATGATAATGTTATACTAATAATATCAATTTTAAAATCCTAAAAATGAAACGATAATAAAAATGCATTTCATGCAACAAACAATCATTATTCATAGAAAGGATTAAAACACGTGTAATAGAAATCACATATTACACATATTTAAAACCTTGATTAAGTTACTAATTATAAAGTTTTATTATGTAAAAATAGTTTTAAATGCAGTCAAAATTTCAAACTAAAATCATGTCAGATTTTTTTATTTAAAATATATCAAAGTATTAATTTGTTATAGATTCTTATTCAATAAGATATTTAAGAAATTTTAAATTTTAAAAAGTTATTTCTTAATGTAAAAATTTTTGGGTATGTCTACACTATGTCTTAGGATAGTGCAGAAAAGCCACACTTGGTGCCATTATAATATACAACCCCTGATGTATCAGGCCATGCTGGTACTTCGTTTGATTTTCTATTTTCTTAGAAATTTTAAAATATATATTCAACATTTTTCCAACTGTTTTCTATATTTCATATTTTCAATGCATTGCTTCCCCTTTGGTATTTTCAATGTATTATTCTCCATGTAATATTTGATAGTTAATTTTATAAATATATATATATATATATATATATATATATATATATATATATATATATATATATATATATATATATATATATATATATATATATATATATATATATATATATATATATATATATATATATATATATATACATATATATATATATATATATATATATATATATATATGTATATTTATATATATATATATGTATATTTATATATATATATATATATATATATATATATATATATAATATATATATATATATATATATATATATATATATATATATATATATATATATATATATATATATATATATATATATATATATATATATATATATATATATATATATATATATTCCAAATAATATTTTGTTTCAATAATTAATACTTAAATGAATTTCAAAATTTTAATTTAGAATTGCAGCATCCGACAGATTTACAAATTAGATCATATTATCATCTTCCAACTAAAGCTAATGGATATTAATGTCATTGAATCCAACATATTTGCCTTAATCCCTAACACAAATATTACATGTATATATATATACATATTATCATTTTTCTTTTGTAACAGTTTTTGATTAATAATTCATAACGTAATTTTTTATTTACGTAATGCCAATATGCAAATTTTTTATTTAAATCACATATAGTGTACATATTTTTATCTCATCACCATGTTCTATTACTCTTTGTATGATTAAGCTTGATTAAAATAGTAATGAGATATATATTTATATTGATATACTGCAGAGTTTCAAACCTTTAAATACTAAAAATATCAGCATATATTTTATTAGTCATTTATAGTACATAACTTTATAGAAAAAATAATTTCTCTAATGATAAAAATTTAGAAAGTGTTGATGCAATAAAAAAGGTAAAAAGGTAATAATAATATATTTTTTTAAAATAAAATAAATATATCTTCATTATACTTTTAGTAGCTTTGAAACTACAATTAATTTTCATTATATTTAAATATCACATACAAGTATTGAGAAAATTGATATAACGTAAGCTCTGAACATGTCAAATGAAGCAAGAGAAATTTAGACAATAAATAATCATTATTAATTTAAAAATCTAGGCATCACCAGCTAGTAACTATAATATTTACTATTAGAATCCTCATATCTATACGCAGAAATCTAACAATATTTGGCATAGAAAGAAGACCATTGTCTCAAGGGAAGTTAAATTGATTGATCTCTTTTCCTTCTAGACAAGCAAGTTTATATTTATTAGCTTCATATAGAGTAAGTCTATTATTTTTACTTTTAGGTTTACAGAAAAGGAAATTCTCTATGAATTAAAGATATTAAGCGTGAAAATAAGATAAGAAAAAATTTTTTCGCAGAAATAGACATATCTTACACAATTTAAAAAGTGCGAAGGCATAAAATCATTAATTTAAATATATTAAATAAATAGTATTAAAATATATATGAATATTTGTGTGTATAATGAATTAATCTATTACAGGAAATTATTTATACAAATTTATCTTAACAAATTGCTTTAATTAATTTCAGGAAAAATGATTAGTTTCCTTTCTAATTATTTTGACTTTTGACAATAATTTCTCTTAAATATAAATAACTAACATCTTATATAAATTCATAATTAAAAGAATATAGAACAAATAGCGTTTGAAACTAATAAAAGATTGTTAAATGAGATTAATTATTCGATAAAAAATTAAAGCAATTATTATTGAAAAAGAAGTATAAAGCTAATAGTATAAAAATAAGTATATAAAATAGAAGGAAGAGCATTAATGGAGTACAAATGAAAATGTATTTTAATTAGAAAATAGGAAATAATGCAAATATAATTTTGAAATTAAATACAAATATGGTTATTGATCAAAATGTGATGAAAATATAATTATTTGTCACTGTCAAATAACAGTCATTAAAATTAGCAACACTACATCCAAAAAACTAAAACTATTAAATTTATAAACTGAAAATAACAATTAATCAACATAAAAATACAGCTAGCTATAAAATATAAAACAGACATGACCACACGGATATAAGATATATAAAAATTAGTTCCAAGACATATAAAACTGCAATATATAATTATCAAAAGCATATGAATAATTGTAAATACTAATTGGAGTTTTAAGTTTCTTATTAAAATTTTAAGGTTTCGGTTACTAAACTAATTAAACGGTGAAACTTCTTCCTTTTAGTAACTATATCTTATTTACATTTTTTAAACAAATATCCACTTGTTGAACAATGTTTATTATATTTTAAAGCTAAATAATATTTAAATTTAGCTATAAGTGGTTTAATTTAATCCCTAATAGTTTTAAAGAATTGAAGATTTTATATTTTTTATATAATTGATTAGAAATTACATACCTATAAATTTTAAAAGAAATATTTGGACTCTTGTACATTGACTTAATAACGTTGTAATTCTATTAATTTATTTTACGATATATATCATTATAACTAATTTAGTGTTTTATTTCACAAAATGTGTAAAAAATTAGATTTTTAATTGTTATTAGTTCTTACCATGCTTAATTCATCCGACTGAATGATTTTAGGAATTAATTTAAATTTTAGAAGAGAAAAAAACATTATCAAATTCAAAATTATGAGGCATCTGTATTAAAAGGATGTTTGAAAATAGTGCAAAAACAAATTAGCGAAAAGATTTGAGAATTTTTGTCATATCCATAAGTAGATTCTTCATATCCATATATAGATTTTCAGTTATATCCATAAGTAGATTTTTCTATTATGAATATAATTATTATCGATAATTATATGCTTAAATCTTTCCAGTATTTCATGTCCATATTAAACGAAAAAACAAATTCATATAAACAACAAAACGTTTATCAACAGGAATAATTTTGAATAAAAATTTAAAATGAAATTAGAAAATGTGATTGATTTTATATGAATTTATACATTTAATTATTGGCTTATTGTCATTTATAATCAGTTTGTATTTGTTGATATTTGTAGAATTTTAAAAAACATATCAAAAAACTGACACCAAATTTATCAATTTAAGTATGAACTTGGAAGTAAAATATATTGATGTTTAATTGAGGTGTATGAAATTTTAGGTTGGTTAAATGTGAATGGTATTAATTTTCTATAATATAATATAATAGATAAGTTAATATTTCTAACTTATTTTTTAGAAAACTGATCATTTTGTAAATAATTTTATAATATTATATAAATTCACAATTTTAAAGCTTTGGAATTCGATAATACTTCATTTAAAAGCTGTAAGTATTTTTTTCGATAAAAATAAACTATTGTTTCCAAATATACTAGTGTAATAATATGAATATATTGGAGTACTTTACAAAATAATTATTTACTTTGACTTCCTTAATTTCAACTCTAAAATTTAAGAGAATTTATTATGCTTTCAAATTTAATAACGAGTATTATTTTTAATGTGAAAAATATTCTAATTTTATAGAGAAACTGAAATATTGCTATATCGTAATACAGATATATATATATATATATATATATATATATATATATATATATATATATATATATATATATATATATATATGTATATATATATATATATATATATATATATATATATATATATATATATATATATATATATATATATATATATATATATATATATATATATATATATATATATATATATATATATATAAGCTGACCCAGCCACGCGTTGCAGTGGCTGAGTTTTTATAATATATTGAATCAAATTTTTACTTATTCTTGGGTACAATCAAATTAATATTATCTAAAAAATTTAAAATAGGTTCATTCATATGAGATTAAAAATAAAACATTTCGCAAAAATTTAAAAGTAATAGGTAAAGTATCAAAATTTTGAAATTAAGCACAAACCAACATATACTTTCTGAATTTACATTTTATTCATCTTATATTAAATTATAGTTTGTGATCAGTGACTTAGTTACAAAATAAACTATATAAATTAAAAACATCTAAAAATAAATTGTTATAAATGAGGTAAATAATATTGACATCGAACTATTATTTTTTCAATTTTAAATTATATTAAAACTAAAAATTCTTTCCGCGGCATTATACTGAAATAAAAAAAAATTAAAAGAGTTTATCATTTGAATAAATAAAGTATATATATATATATATATATATATATATATATATATATATATATATATATATATATATATATATATATATATATATATATATATATATATATATATATATATATATATATATATATATATATATATATATATATATATATATATATAAAGTCAAAGGGAAAAATATATATTTAAAAAATGTTATCCATAGATGACTGAATGATTTTTTTCTTAGAATAAAAACTATAACAACTTTGTTTGTATTAATATTAGTGCTCAACAATCAGTTTTCATTGATAAATATTATTTAGATCAGAATGTTAGTTAAAAGGAAATTCTGAATAACTATAAACATACAAAAATATGAAATGAAACTCAAAACATTGAACCTTTGCGAAGTTAAATCACTAATTATAGTAGCAAACTCATCTTTTTAAGGGGAACATAGTATGCATTGTAATCCATCAAATATTTTAAAAGAAAATAATAAAGACAATGAAGTTCTTGAGTTGGAAAAGGAATTTTTTGGTGGATAAAATATTTCTTTTTAAATTCTTTCTTCTTTAAACTTAACAATTTACAACTTTTTGCGAGCTATTTGAACTGATATAACCAACAAATTTCTCTAGCGTTTACTAACTTCACACTGCTTTTACCTTTAATAGTGCTTAGAATATCTCTTATTCTATAAGTATTGTTTAGTAATTTAGAGTATATTCACTTTATAAATATACACCCCACTTACAAATTTTACATTTTTGGATGCTTCGAAAAGTTTCCTGCTGTTTACAGCTTTTTTCTAAACCATTAGCAGATGTTTCTTTACAGCAAATGTTATTTTATTTAAATATTCGATAACTTATTTAATTCTTAAATAGATTTTTGGAAGCTATATGACAAATTTAATTTGTTAATTTTATGCTAGTTTCAAAATCAATACATCATTTTATATTTGAAATAACTATTTTATAAATGTATAATTTTGCAAATAAAATTATAATTCAAATTACCTGGTATCCAATTTATTAATATATCAATTAAGACATTTTTTTCATCGTATATAAATTGCTAATAAATTAAATATTATTAATTATAATAATTTGTATATTAAGTGCTTAATATAAAATATGCAGGCCTTTCTGTAAATTTATTTTCACTAGTTGTTTAGAAATTCAAAAGGCAGTAATTTCTAATAGATTAATTATTTACAAAAGTTACTGGATCTCAAAGATAAATGTTTTTCTGAAACATCATTCATAGTATTGAATTGTTTTTCCTTTTATCATATATACAAAATTTGTAAATCATACTGTCTTATATACATATATGACTACTGCCTTTCTTGAAATGAATATGAAATTATTAAGAATAACTGCATTATATTATTTACTACAATGAATATTGTTAGCTATTTTATAAAAACTAATCTATTAATTAAGCGATTTTCTAATTTATTTATTTATATTACATGGATTTATAGTTAAATGTTTTTAGTACTTAATTTTAGGAAGAAACTTTAAATGTTAAGAAATTCAATTCTTAAAAACTTTCTTCATGAAAAGTGCATACATATATCACTTAAACTGGATAATTTCATTTGAAACTAACACAAAATTAATTAAAATATGTTTCAACCTCTCCCTTTATTTTAATCAACAATGTCGGTCTTCTTTGTATATGAGTTCATGATTTTGCCAGTAAAAATAAAGGGAATGTATGTAATAAATATATGTATATATTTGCATGGATTTAAAAACTAATATTAAGACTTCAGTTTGAAAATAGAGGTAGCAACCATCAGAATTTCGTATTTCTCATTCAATAAAATTTGCGCATAGATTTATCTTTACATACATTTAAAAATGGTTTGAAAACATATATGATATAAAAAGACAATTTGTTAAAGATGACCACACAAAATAGTAAAGTCAATTTTAATGAAAAAATAAATAATAAATTAATCGAATATGATCATAATAGAAGTTTCTAAGATGTAAATAAATTCTAAAATAATTTAAAATAGCTAATTACGTAACTTACTAAGATTTATTTGTACAGAATAAGAGATAGTGTATTACTTTAATTCATTGGGTTAACAAATGTTTGCTTACTACTTCCAAATAAATTGAAAATGAATATTACGCTACTATTTTGCCTCAAAATTGAAATAAAATAATTAATGTAGCTATTGAATTTTTTAAAAACTCTTTTTTGTAACAGGAGATAAAATTATTTTATCATGAATAATAATGTTTCCTTAAGTAGTTTTATCATGATTTTCTTGTTATAAATCAATTGATATTTAAAAATCGATTTTAAAGAAAATATCTTAAAAATAATCAAATGTAAATTGGATTATATTTATCTATTTGCTCACTAATTTCAAGAATATTTTGTTATCGTTTAAAATAAAATTTCATTCTAATAATGTTTTATCTATAAAATTTGAAAGTTACTTTTATTTAATCATTAAAAACATTTTATGGTAATTAATTCAAAATATAAAACTTAATTCCTTAAAGATATTTATTAACACATTGCATTTAAAATTCAAATGCTATAGTTTCATCATGCATGCGTAAAAAGACAATAGCAACTTTATAAGTGAATTGAAATGTAAATGAAGAAACTTGAATTATACATACATGCATATATATATATATATATATATATATATATATATATATATATATATATATATATATATATATATATATATATATATATGATTTTATGGTAATAATTTGAAGTAATTTCTTTTCCAATTCTCGGATGCCCTTTCACCCTGAAAGTGAAAAGATATAGAAACTCATAGAGGGAAGAAACATGCATGTCCACACCAGGATTCGAACCAGGGACCTACTGCTTCGAAGTTAGGGAAGCTAACCAATCCTCCATCGGTCTGTGAATTAAAATTCATTAGTATATAATTAATTGTAATATTCAATTTAACATAGCTTTAAATTTTTCTCTTACTGTTTATTGTACCTAAAAGTGAAATATTAGAAATTACCTATGCATCCCAAATTAGATAGTAATTATTATTTTAATATAATAATATTATATTTCTGCACACACGCATTGTATTGAATTAATATAAGTAATTATCATAAATTAAATTTAATATCTTTAATTTGTAACTAAAAATTTTACTCTCCAAATTTTTTAAATTCATATAATATTGTATACATATCAGAATTTTATTTACGGATGTTTATAAAGATTGTAAATTAAGATATAAACTACAGATGCAGATTTAATTTTGAAACGAATTTCAGAAAGAATTATTTTAAGACTGCATTCCAAATAAGATTTCTTGGGAAAATTATGTATATTTATCAAAAAGTTACATAACTCTAAATGTCTTAGTATTTATAATAATTTACATAAGTTATAAGATAATAAAATGAACATCAATAGTAATAATTTAGGAAAACATGATAACATATTTTTTTAACTATGCAAGAATATTTGAAGTAATTAATTCATGAATAGAATATTTTATAATTAATTTTGTATAATTTAAATATTACAATAGTGTTATCGTTATCTGAGAAGATGTTATGAGGGAATTGAAATGAAGAGATATACCGTAACTTATGAAAACTAATTCATTTAGCCATTCTTTGTATTCTTTGAATAAGTGACGAGAAAATTCTCAACAATTATTAAAACAATTACAGTGATATGTTACTTAATACTATAGTGAATTACAGGTGATTAATCGACAAACACAAAATAAATATCTCTTTTTTAATGCAAGAATTATTTCAAGTCATATAAAATAATTTTTTTCTACAGGTGACAGCATTAATATCTCCTGTACTTGTCAATTAACACTTGCCAGTTTCTTTCATCACTCATATATCTGAAGATTAATGAAAAAAGTCTAACAATTTCTTTTGTTTAATCTATTTATCCTTGTAACTTTTTTCTAAATTGCCCAATTTATTGTTTTACTCTTCAAGAGGAGAATTATAAGAGAATAGTTGTGATATATGTAGAGATAATTTAATACAAATATAAAATACGTTTCCACACTTTTCTAATACGTTTCTAAAAGTTATAAGTCGCAATGAGAGAGAGGGACAGAGTAGTTAAAATTATATTAACAGTTATTTATTTTAATTGGAGAACTAACAATCAGTTCAAAAGTAAATGCAGTTTAAAATTTATAACAATTTCTATAGACTGATTTTTTTGTAAACATTTTATTTTAATAATATCTTATGTGACACAACCACACATGCTTAGAGCATATATATTAAATTCATCAATATTCAAAGCATTATATTTTATAATTACCTATAAAGAGAATGGAATTGGTTCAAAAGATCTGTAACATTGTATGTAGCCTTTATTTATTAAAATAAAATTAAAATACGAAAAGAGTACACGGGTAAATGTTTTTTATTTAACGCTACAGCCATCATCATGTTCAAATGGATTATTTTTCTACTGAATATTATATGTTTTGTATAAATTTATATTTTTAACCACGTGTTTTAATTAAATATTTGATTTAAAGGCTTAAATTATACGTTTTGAATTTTTTTTTAATTTCGTGAACAAAAAACAAATTTTATATTTAAGTGTAACCAATAGACAGTTATCTTCTCTGCCCACAATGCGAAAATACTACTCTTGTATATATTTTAAATAAATATATACCTAATATACGTAATTTAGTTTTATATTAATATTTTTCTTAATAGTATTTTTATTTATAAGAAGATGCTTTAATAATATCTATCTTCAAATATTTTCGAATTTACTACTACTTTGGACTATTTCACAAGATATATTTTTCCACATATTTTAGTCATTTGACACATTTGTATATAATTCTGAGCTTAAAATGAATGAATATTCTCAATTCAAGAATCGACAAAATATAGGAGTAAATGTTATTAGAATGAAAATTGCAATCACTTTCCTTTCCTAATGAAAAATGCGAATTACTTTTATGTGATTATAATATATTGTTTTTCTTGTAATATATTTTTACTTTGTCATATACGATTTTGTAATATTTTACTTGCTGTATTTTGCTGAAATAGACTAAAAACATAAAGAGGAAAAATAATTTTTATTTGAGTGTATTTTAAATGTTTTTAAATCCACTGAGAGGCAGAAAGATAGAATAATTAAATATCTTTTTTCGCCACTATGAATCAGAGATCATTATAATATTCATTAAAAAATAGCTGAATTTTAAAAGATTATTATTTTTTATTAATAAACTTTTGTACTGAAATAAACGGTTTCTAGTAATTATGATCATCAAAAAAGTAAGTTTGCAAACAAACTATTATTGTCGTAATATATATTTTAATGATTTCTTATAAATCAAAATATTTCAAATTAAAATAAGACTTTTGATATTTAACCTGCATGTTGCTGTTAATATATTACAGCAACATGCAGGTAACATTCGAAACGTATTACAAGCTGCTAATGTAATACGTTTCGAAATTGAGAATCATTTATATTATTTGATAAAAAAGTCTTATATTTATAAAAAATTTAAATGATTATGTTTAAAAGTCTATTTTTTACTTTTTTATTTATATTTTTTCTTTATTTATTCTGAGAAAACTAAATAGATTATCCACAGTAGTTAAAGTACTACTATAGATATTCTACTTAGTTTTCTAATATTCTTTAAAAATTATTGCTATGAGATATATTTTATATCTTATAGCAATAATAGCAAAAACGTATACCAAATAGTAATATAATTCAAAATGTTATTTTCATTAGAGAATATAATGATACACATTTACATTATATTTTCACTTAATTGAAGTAGTAATATATTTTTCTCTTTTAATCAATTAATATGATGCTTTTATTTCAAATTAAGATGAAAATCAAAAGAAATTAACAAAATTGAGAAATTCAAAATCATAGAGAAAATAACAGTTAAAATACCAAGTGTGTGTTCCTTACTAAATTTAATGAAATTTTAAAATGGGTTTGCGTTTATTTGCAAATTGTTGAAATTACAATCTGTAAAAAATATAAATATGATGACAGTAACTGTTCTTTAATTATTTTGTCTTCTTTTATTTTACAGATTCATACCATTCTGATTTTACAACATTTATAAACCTAATTATGGTATTTATGAAACAATATTTTGATGTTTATTGGCCTTTAATTTAAATGCATGTAAATTTGTTCTCATTATTATATTGAATAAAAATAGAGATCTGTAAAACAATAATTATTTGTTGAAAGTATTTATTTTGATAAAATATGTTATTTCTTAAAATATCTTAGGTTTATGTTTATGTTCATAAAAAACAATTGATAAGTCTTTTATAACTAAATTTAAAAACTTAATTTATAAAAAACAATGAAATATAATTAGTATAATGTATATATAAGGTGTAACATCTAGAATATAATTAAAAACTTTCGAGTTAAATTATGCCTGGTGTATTTCTTCAAAGAGGCTAAAATGTGCTTTTTTTCTGCATATAAAGTGTTCTTTGTCATTAAGAAAAAAATAAGATGTAAAGATGTTGAATAAAGGGATGTAAAAAAGTAAATTAAAATGAAATGAGATACGTCACACAAAGAACAAATCTTCCTTTATATTAACAGTTTTTTTTTTTGGTAATTTAAAAATTAAGGGGTTTAATGATCATGTTATCAATCATGTTAGAGCAGAAATTTGATATTTTATTCTACATCATAAAATTCTTCATGTAATAATGGATACATTAAAATGAGTCCTATAAAATATCCTGTATATAACATAATGTTAATCCTATGGAACGGCTTACAAATCACTAAACAATTTGAGCAAGGAATATATTTTATATAACTTTTGCGAAATTTTATAAAAAAAAGTGCAATGAAACTATGTCAGAATATTATATATTTTTTGGTGTGTTTTGCTAACTAATACTCATATAACTGATTTTACTAATAGTAATTTAATTTTAAAATATTTGGTAGGTACATAATTCTTCAAAATGTTTGAAATACGAAAGCTTTCTTAGAAATATTTAAATTTTATTTGAAAATATAACAGAATTATATATGTAGTATTCCACATTAATTTTATGTATTCAGATAATGTAGGATTTTCTTATTTAAAAACCAGCATTCTGCTTTTTTATAACAATATGTTAAAAAAGAAGAACATATATATATATTTTTTAAGAAATATAAAATTTGATCATTCTTATTTACTTTTAATAGTTGAAAAATTCCTGTAATGTTATCAATAATTTTTAAATTTAGGTACATGATAGTTTTGTTAATCAACAAGTATGAGGGATTTAAACATATATACTATAATAAATGACAAATAACATCTGTACTCAGCCATATACGTTAATCAAGTGTGATGCATTTAACATTTATTATATAATATAATGGAAATATCAAAATAATTTATTTTTAGAGAAATAACATGTAAATATCTTTGATAATGATTTATAATATTCAATGAAAACTAACGCATTTTATAATTTGAAAATAAAATTGCAGTAAGTTGAGAGGTTGAATAAAAAACTAATGAAAATCTATTTGCGTGATATATCATATTATCAAATTTGTATTTGAGGATATCCAATAATGTTTTTATACCAACAGTTTTTTTTTATCTTCTAAAGAGAATTGTGATATGAGAGTTTAAAATGAAATTATCGGAAACTGGTTTTCTGTTTAATATGGCGTTTATATTTATATCTGGTTATTCGTCTTTTTTAAAAAAATGAAATTGTCACTTTCAAAAAAAATTTTTTTCTCAAATGTGGACCTTATGTGAAATCATTCAAATATATTATATGGTTTTTCATATCTATCTAAGACTTAGCTTGAAAAATCAAACTTTTACTGCAATCAAGAAAAAAATTAATATTCCTTAATATATATTGGTTAATGAATGAGTATTTTACTTACAAAAATATCTTTATTATTACAAATATTGAACTTTGAGTGCATTATCTATTTTGTTTTGTACATCACAATTAAAGTAAAGGTTTGTGCATATGTAATCAGAAACAAATTTAATATATTCAAGTCCGAGCTAATAAATTTATCATTCTAATTTCCAAATATAGAATTAACTAAGATTTTTAGTAATATAAACAGAATTATCAAGGATAATTTGTTTAAAATACTTATAAATCAATTCACCTAAATGTGAAACATAAGATTCTTTTTTATAAAATTTTAGGTATGGTTTCCTCCTTTTTTGTTGACGGTAAGAAACATATTTATACAACTTATTTTTGAATATATATATATAGCTGATGATTTATGTTTAAAATATTGCTTAAATTGGGATTCAATCTCACTTCCTTACGAAAGTGAGAATGACTTCCTCACTAACTAGGCCCCATGGCCACAATTTTGGGATGGGATATAAAAATATATCGGATAACAAAGGTAAAAAAATACATACAATTTCGAAATTACAAAAATATTTTATATAATATTAGAAATTATAAAACAACTTTTATGATTACAAAAGTATAAAAATACATAGAATTACAAACTTACACAAGAATACATAGAATTAAAAAAAAATTATGAAAATACAAAGGATTACAATTAATGACTTTTAAGAAGAAGAGCACAATGAAAAAAATGAATGTGAAGAGGGGCTCATAAGCTCAGAACAGTCTGCTAAAATGTGTCCATGATCTAGTGGTAAGACAGGATATTTCAGAGCAAAAGGTCCCAGATTCGATTCCAGCCACTGGTCAACAATAGGAGCTTTTTTGCTTTCTACATGCCCATCTGTCAGAGTAAATACTTATTTTACACTTTTTCCCTCTTAGCATGATCTAATTATAAATAAGGTATTTTACTAATCGTGTATATTCATTTCTTATGTGACGAAATAAATACTTTTTATTAAAAATATTGAAGTTCTTTTAGTTACAAAAATCTTAATCATAAATAATTCTGTTTAAACAATGCAAATAACTTCTTAAAATTTGATTTCGAATTCTATAATTATACATTTTTCTTTATGTTTGATGTTTATAGGAAATTGAATCTCAAATAATACAAATAAGTTTATTTCATAGTTTAATCATACATTTTCCTTTCGTTTCCCAAATTTTAAGAAACTGAATATAAAAAAGAAAAATAATTAAATCGATGTAAGATTATGTGATAATTTTGTCTATAAACCTAAAATGCATATGAACATAAAAATGTTAATGTCTATTATTTTAATTAATGATGAATAGATAAAGTTAAAGGGATTTATGAAAGAATGTATTAAAAGAAATTGGGAAATTGGATAAATAAATTTTAGCATTCAAGCACAATTTCGTAATTGACTTTATTTATAATATGAGAATAAAAGTTTACTTAAAAATGAACTGGGTTGAAATGATTCTTTATTTTTTGAAGATTACCAATTATATTTCATTAATTTGCTGTGTGCGAAAAAAACTAAATTAATGCTCAAAATAAAATTATAATTTATGTGCAATGAAAAATATACCATGTAGACGAATTTACGAAGACGAAAATTCAATTACGAATTTGAATTTATTTCCATGATTTTACTTTAATTAATGCAATTTGAGTAAATCGTTCATAAAGTTAAACTACAATAAAAATAAAATATTTAAAGTTAATAATAAATAAAAACTTAATGACTTACTTAAAGATAAAAAATATTTTCATAAGATTAAATATTTATAACAAATACCGATTTCCACATTTGAATATAAAATCCACATTTATTTCAATGAGTCAAAAATTATTTTGTGTGAATGTTCTTTTCTGCGGATAAAATTATTCTTTTTATTACTTTTCTTGAAAAAATACTTCACTATAGAGATAGACATGTTACAGATTGCTTTATATCTAATATTTTAAGAATGTATTTTACGAGCATGAACTTTATTTTTTAGTAAGAACAAAAATGTTTAAAGTGCTTCAGTTTAAACATCAGAATTATGTAATTAAACAATTGTTTTCTAGCATATTTTTCAATTAAATTCAAATTATTTTCAATTTTAAGCACTTATTTTTCAAAGCAATTTGAAATAATAATCTATTGTTATTTGTAGTGAACTTACAGTTGCATATTAATTATCGTTTGCTATGCATAAAATTATAGTATTTTTAAAAACACACAATCATCTGTTTCATCAGTTTAATCAAACCAAATACATCCTATTGTAAGCAATTTACATTGAATATTTTTTCAATAAAACAGAATTCAATTTAATTTTTGTGTTGAATGTAAACTACTTTTATTTGAAATAAAATAAGAAACTAAAGTTGGATATGCATTGTGTCTTTCGAAAATACGTATAAATACTCTTATCATGTGATTATGAGTTCAATTATAAAAATAATGTATTGATTTTCAGAACTTGATGATAAAAAATTTAAAAACTTTCCTCTACATCCAAGAAAAGATATATCCAAGAACTTCTTTCTAAGAAATAGAAAAAATAATAAATGGGGCAATATTAGAAAGAAATTTTTTTTTCTTTATGTTCATCGTTATAAGAAAATAGAAAGTAAAGATTGAAAAGTAAATATTCCAATATTTAAATTCAAAAGTTAAAATTTCCGTAAAACATATAAAAATAGAGTTTTACTATTAACTGAAAAGATACGAAACTGAATTTTAAAATTTTATAATAGGTAGGATATAAGTTAATTTTAAATTTTTTCTATGGGGATAGCATAATAAATATTCTCATTTATTCGTGTGGCGTGATTTTAAAGGTCATTTACATATATTTTTACATAGCAAGTTTAAAAATAAAAATATGCACTTTACTTATCCTATCCCGTAAGAATTATTAATGTGTAAATTCTATAATGAAAAGGTTATAGAACTGCTTAGTGTCATTTGACGCATTTGAACTCAGATATATATTTTAAAAATAATTAAAAGTATATATATATATATATATATATATATATATATATATATATATATATATATATATATATATATATGTGTGCGTGTGTGTGTGTGTGTGTGTGTGTGTGTGTGTGTGTTCACGCTGATATTTCATATTTCTCAGATTCATTTCTTTCATTTTATGAAGTGTTCAAGCAAAGTATAACAACTGGAGAATTATTGTGTAACATTTTTACTTGCAGGCATAAAGCATTCAATCACATATAATAAAAATTTAAAAATTTACTCAAATTAATAAGAAATATTTTGAGAAAGGTGTTGTTAATTTAATATAATTTTCTGATATCAGCGAAAGGAATGAAATATACAGTAAAATTAATTGAAATCTATCATGATTTATTACACAAGATATATTTTTAACTTCCCTCAGTATTGTTAAAACCAAAGCTGTATAAATGAATGGCAGATTTTTCCACAAAGGAATGGCAACAGTATATTTATGATTAAGCAATTTTATGAGCATGAATTATGTAATAGAAATGATTTAAATAAATGGAAAATTAGTTAGCATTATGCTCTCTTGGAGTCACTAGTAATTATATTAAATTTACCTTTTAAGTTTCGGTAGCATAAGTTTTCTTTCATCTGAATTTCTTCATTGTACTAAATAAAGTTTACGGTGAGTTTCGTGAAATGATTTAGGATTAAATTTTCGTACTCACTTTGTCGTGGAGGGCTATTTTTGACTAGAAATTCATCAAAATCTCACCACTTATGCTCCAAATTTTTAGAAAGCAAAATTGATAATTTAAAAGTAATCAGTTAATGGAAATATTCATTGTATTTCTATACCATCCTATTTTGAAAAAATATTCATTTTACTGCTTAATCTATTATTCACTGCTGCTTTTCATTTATATTTCTGGCATTAATTTTTATTAAAATTTATGTAAATATTAATCCTGTTGTTTTCATTTTTATTGTACTACCTTTTTCAGAGAGAGAGTGAGAGTGTAGTTTGATAAATATTTTTTGTTCATAATAAAAGCTTATTCTAGTGATATTGAGTAACACGTAAAATTATGTGTTTTAATTTATTTTTTCTTGATTCATATTAGAAATGCAAACGATATTGATTTTGCAGATAAGTTATTCCAGCTAACATTATTTTCATTTCTTACTTTTTATTAACTTGCCGCTCCCACTGAAGTAAGATTATTGTGATGTATGACACAGGTTTATTCTTTAAAATTTGTTTATCTCTATTTACACCATTCCTTGTTATCCTACGGTTAAAAATAAACAGGTTGTTCATCAATAAGAATTTGAAAAAATCTTTGAACCTTTGTTCGAAATGGATGATTTTAAGAATGTTAATTTAAAGTACTAAAATAAGAAAAATATTAATTTTTCTGGAAAAAATAATTTGTTATTTCATCAGTTGATTCTATATTTTCCTATTAAACATTATATTATGAATATTGAACCAATTCTTGCTGTGATTTTTTAATTATATGTATTTCTGTTACTGATAATAAAAATTTAGTACAAACATTGAATGTCTATGTGCATGAGTATGTACATTAATTTATTTGTTCATCATTCCTAGTATACATATTACGCAGTTTGAAGTATTTGCATATAATCTAACCTTTACGACATGTCTGCGTACTAAATGTAAATAATTTTTGAATGTAGTCATTTTTATTTTTTTAAGCTAAAGCAAACAAATTAAATAAGTATGTCTCCATTAAAAAAATGAGAATCCATAATATTTAAAAAATAATAATGTATATTTATTGCTTTCTTAACTGGTGCAAATAAATTTTTAAAGTTTATAGAAAATACTTGCCTAATATAAAAAGTACAATTTTGATGAATTTTGTAATAATTGATGTAAAAATCATATTTTAAATTTAAAATAAAAAGTTACAACAGAATTTAATAAATTTATTTTCTAAAATTATTTTATTAATATTTTATGATCATAACATGACATTAAAAATTTTTTTATTCTCATATGAATTTTTTTGAAAAAAATATTGTTTGAAATGAATTATTATAACCTACGGAAAGAATCATAAGATACTGAAAGATTTAGATAAATTATTTTTCTCTCCCCACATAATGATTTTTTCGGACGTCATCACACACAGAAGAAATATTTTCTTGTATTTTTTTTTCAGATACCAAGAAAGATCTCATTTTCAGTAAGTAATAAAGAAAATGCTTCAAATTAACTGTTATGTCATCTCAAGATTTTCTTATTCATCAGATTTATTAATAGTTACGAAAGCTATTTATTTGTCATTCGTAACCATTAGGAAAGCGTTAAGTTCAAGTAATAAATTCGCTGAAGAAATATTTTCTTAGAAAAAATATAATAAAGTAGCAAACTTCAGTTGAGCTATAAAATAGATATAATTTAAGAATTTTTTGTTAATTTTAGATTATAAACGAAATGTTTCTGTAATTTTTTAATTGTTTTCCTAAAATATTTATTAAATATGTAAATGAAAGTAAATTAAGATTCTATTTCTCACAAATGAAGAAATGCCAGTGTTATAAGCCGGTATTCAACTACTGAATGGAATAATTTTTTAAATTTTTTATTAGTCGTTTATGTTTTTTGACATCATTATAGCGCTTTTATGTTTCTTCACTGAGAAGATGTCAAGTTTTTATTCATTTTAATACTAAAAATTTATATTTTGATATAATTTATCATAATATGTACACTTAAGGTATATTACATTCTTTATTGCAAATATTATGATAAATTGCAATAAAATCCACAATTATATTAAATCTATCGTATAATTGTTTTAACATAGATAAGAAAATCAGAGATAAAATGATTACACAGACCAAGATTATTTACCGGCGTACTTGCATTGTTTAAAATTTGAGTTCTTCCTTGTGTCCTTTGTGTAAACACGATTAAATTTTTGATGTAAACATTCCCAACTTGTGTCCTTCACTTGTAATTTTAATATGTACTGTTCAGAGATAAGGTCAGAGCATTAAATTTTAGTTTCTAGACATTTGTAATAAATAAATAAATATAATTAGTTTCTTCGTATTCATAATATATTTCTATAGTTATAAGGTCTTTGAAATTCCTCTAAATTGAATTAATAAAGAAGTATTAATAAATAATGTGTATAGCAATGACAACAAGATAAAATGGAACTGTTTTAACTAAACTTTATGCACTTAATAATGATTATGTTTGATGAAAACAGAAATCAAATTTTGATTCGAAATATTTTTTCTCAGATAAATTAAAAATAAATTCTTGTAATGCTTCGATGTAAGCTATTTTCAATTTAATACAGAAGTGAAATGAGATATTGAGTTTGAGAGTAAATGTTAGAAATGAGTTAAATTAAAAAAATATATAAGCAAATAAAAAAGTCATTATGCTATTGATAAAGGGAGTGAGTATCTTAATAAAATTGTAGTGAAACGTTTTTATAAAATAAATTACTAAAATTAAACATAAAAAAATAAAAATAAAAAAATGAATAAGTCAAAAATAATCAGTTCTAATTCATTTTCAAATCTGGTTTTTTATGGTTTAATTTCTGGTCACTCGAGAAATGAAATGAAAGTGATAATATGCATACATTAATTTTATATTTAATTTAAATATGGTTTTAAATATGATCAGCATTTAGATGTCATTAAATGCATAACAATTATAGATATTGTGAAAGTGGAATTCTAAATAATTACAGTTGAAATATTTTATAACAAAAATATGAATGCTTAAGAATTTCAATTTACTTAAAATTTTCATTATGAAGAACATGAAAAAATATAACTGAATTATTGAATAAATGAAAGAAGTAACGCTGGAAATTTTAATATTAACCTGGAGAATACTTATTTTTACTTGATAGTTATAAATTATAAGATAATGATTAAATATCCACTTAAATCATTATAATGTCAAACGTTATATTACCAAGATTTCTTATAAATTCTAACTGATTTGTTTAGTATTTATCTAAATATATTTTTTTGTCAATGCATATGAAATTAAACTTTGCAAATTAATTTTAATATTATTAAAATGTTTGTAAAAGTGTATACATAAAAGCGTACTGTTTATATGCATGGCACACAATAAAACAATTGTATAAAAATAAATATTCGACTAAAAATGCAAAAATTTATATATTGAAACCATAAAATCATTTTTAAGAAATTCATATTAAGAATTAAAATTTATTAATTACATTTGATTATAAATATTAGGTTTTGTTATGAAAAGTTTAAATTTCTATGGTATATATTTTTTTTATTTTAAGCAAATATGTAAATTATAAACTATTTATTATATTTAATAACAATACATACAAGTTCAACATATTTTATGTGTTTTTTTAGTAGATAGTAATAGCTTTAGATAGGTAAACTTTTCAATTACATTAGAATTATAATATTAAGCGTTCACATTTTAATCTGAATTTTATCTGCTGTATTTGTGAGGCCTCTTCCACACTTGACGGCTTTTATCGTGCGATAAAAAGTCGTCCGATACTTTATTGTGAGAAGTGTTAAAAAACCACACTATAGACTGCTCTCTTTCACACTGAGAAAGGATATTTTATCGGGGACCAGTCTACTGTGTGGTTTTTAATAGCTTCTCACACAGTAACTATCGGATGACTTTTAATTGTACGATAAAAGTAATAATATAAATAAAAATACACGATAAAAATATTTATTTCATGTATATGATATATATATGAAATAAATATTTGATATAAACTATGAAATCATATATCAAGAAAAGTGAAAATCACAATCAAATCATTGATTTCAGTATGATCTAGACAACAGGGGAAAAACTGAATCAGTATACTAAATTGTACTTAAATTTTAAAAGGATAAGACATTTTATGAATAATTGTCGTTGTAAGAAACTAGAAAATAAATGAATTTATTACAGAAATAGGAAAAATTAATTCTATAAATTGCAAAGGCATTTTTACTTCTAATCGTAAATAGTAGCATAACTTCATTGAGATCTATTTAGCTGAATTGCTTGAAGAAAACTCATTGAGAAATTGTAGGAAATATGTTAACTATACATCTATTTGCTTTTTTTTATATTTTATTGAATATTTTCATGTCAACGATTTTGGTTAATAAATGATTCGTAAAATAGTATCAGATATAACATTTTATATCAAAACATAAATTAGTTACAAATTTTGCGTCAGAGTTTTGAGAAACAGCCACGCTTCTACGCTGGAATCAGAATTTTATATAAAAAAGGGATTATATAATTTATAATTGCATGACAAAAGCAAATTTTTCAAAAGCAAATAATTCTTAAACTTAAATGAGTCATTATTTATTATCTTCCATATTATTCCTTGTTAAAAATGTTAATGTCGTATCAGTTAGAAAGCAAACTCTCATCACATTAATTCATTATCTGAATTTATAATAATGCAAATCACTGGAAAATTTATTATTTCGTTTATTAAAATATATATTTTGTAAATGACACCAACATTATTTTAACAACTAAAAATATGAAAAGTGCTATTATAATAGTTTTAACAAATAAACAAAAATCATTGGTTTATTTGAAATAACTTCCTTAGAATAGCAATGAAAATGAGTAAAATCTGAAACGAAGTCTTAAGGAAATGTTTTTACAATGTAAAGAAAATATCAGAGAATCTTTAGTCAGATTTCCAGTAAAAAGTGTTTGCTTCAGGCTAAAAATCAAGTTTTAATAATATTTAAAATGAGATGAGATGATTTTTTCAAAAATATTTTAAGAATTTTATTTGATAGTTATTCTCATCCCAGAAAAATGTTTAATAAAATAACATTGTTTTTATAAGGGTTAGAAAGACGCATAACAATGGAAATTAGTACAACTTATGATTAATTTAATGTTTTTTAAACATTAATTTATTGGAATAATATTTATTTATTAGTTATTTATATTTTTATATTTTATATATGTGGCCTTAATAAATATTGACAGTAAAAAAAATATATTCGTAATAAATGTATTCAGTTATTCTGTTATATGAGTGAGATATATATTTTTACAACTTAGAAAATTTTCTTAACTATTAAAAAGAGCAAGAAGTGCATTTTACAAGAAATTTATTGAAGTAGTATGTATTTGCCAAAGCTGGCGCAGTGACTGTTAATGGCTCTCAACTCCTACATTGATATCTCCACCCACTTTTAAAAGCAATAGCTCTTAAACCCCCATAAAAACTCCACCCACTTTTGGAGAGTAATGGCTCTATGTTGGCCACCCACCTTTAAAAAGAATGATATCCTTTACCCATAATTTTTTCCACCCACTTTTAAAAAATAATAGTCACAAACCTCCATAAAAATCACACTCACTTTTCATAAAACAATGGTATAAAAAAGCCATAATTTTTCCACCCCCTTTTAAAAACAATGGCTCTTAAAACCCCATCCACTTTTAAAAAGTAATGGCTCTGTTTCACCCACACCAATTTTATAAAACAATGGCTCTTAAAACCCCACCCACTTTTAAAAAGTAATGGCTCCATAAAATGAGGCTCGAAAAGACGCTGAGACGGACCCCCTTCTGTGAGCACCCCTTTTAAACTAACACCACTATAATTTTATTTAATTTTAACCCCACTATAATTTTAAAATATTTAAGCAACGCACCCTCTTTGCTGCGTTAAATTAAAATGCTATTAAATTCCCCACTAAAAATTTTTCTTAAAAAAAATAGCAAAACAGCCCGCCAGGTCAGTGATACCAGAAGGCCAGTTCCAACAGCTGTTTACGAATTCTAGAACCGGAGTTCCAGCATCACTGACCTGACAAACAGGGCCTGCATTTTATACATAAGGGGACAACACAAACACAACATCTAAATGGACATAGAGACCACAAGTCTCAACCCGCCACTGATGATTCGCTCCGTGGTTGATCCATAAGTGAGCTTAATGCAAATAGCATTACACTATTCACGAAAGCTGCTACCACGCCGAGGCGGGGGATCGAAACCGCGATCTTACGGTTGCTAAGCTTAGACTTTGCCACGGAGCTACTGGGTACCCGGCAGAGAGAGAACATCTAATTAATATATACATGTCACTGAAGACAAAAAGACGCTAAAATATGGCTTTAAACAAGTCATTTCTCTCTCAGAGTGTGAAAAATCTTTAAAATATCAAAGATTGCAATTTATCTGATTGAAAATTATCATCAAAAACACTTCAGAAATTAAAACGTAAATGGCGAAAAATTTTCTATACCAGATATCGAGGCCAGTTCGTGCTGCCATCCAGTGATAGTTAGAATTAAAATCTCTTACGTCATTATATATGACAGAGGAAAAAGAAAAACCCGTTTCTCTCTCGAGCTCTCTTTATCAAGGTCGAACCGCTTCCTCATTTTATTCATTTAAAGAAATGGGAATAATAAATAAACAGAGAGAAATGGAAAATATTTACGACTTGTTCGGTGACATGATAGCACTCTACGGGAGTGTGAACTCTAGAATGACTAGTTTAGCAAGAGTATGTCAAAAGTTATTCTTATGCATAGAAGAAGAAACTGATAAATATCAAGAAATTTATTCCCTAATTTTAAAATATGTTATTCAAATGCATCAAATACTGCATGAAGAGAAGAATAAAAATGTTCGGAAAATGGGGTGTGATATTTTATCTAAACTGGACAAACATCTTTAATTTTAATGATTTTTAAAACCATTAAAATAACTGTTCGAATTGAAACATTTTCGCTGGTTGAGACTTCCCGACATTCTTACTTCCAAAATACACAAAGAATGAGGTTTCAAATCATTGAGTTTTAAATAATCCGACGCCATTTTATCACATCTTTGGGGTAGCGATACAAGACAATTAGACAATTCTACAACTACTCTATTTCCATATCTTGTGGTTATCTGTTTAATTTCAGTGACAGGATATTTTTCCTGAATGTTGAGTTCCCTCATTTTCTTGAAAGTCTTTGCACCATCTTCAAATGAACTGAGTGCGTTTAATTTATTTAACAATTCCATTTTGTGTTTATTAAATGAGAAAAAATTTTTCTTTCTTTAATATTGTGAAAAAAATATGTACTTATCCACACTTTTAACTTTGATTTGTTTCTCTTTTAATGATTCTACCTCTTCCATATTTAATATGCCCAGAGATATGTGAATCAGTGACCCATTTTCTAAGCGAATTAAAATTTTATCAATATGGACTGCAATATCAGAAATCGGATATGCTTGATCTAACTCCTTATAGGTTCTAATACGTAAAGAATTGAGTTTATCCATTTATTTATAGAGCTAAATATATTGAATTTTTTTGATATTTAAATATGGTGTTACTATACTTCTCTCCTTACATGATATAAACAATTTAATGACGTCATTCTTAAAACTGAACTCAATGTATGTTGCCGATTGAAGTTTATTTGTTTCTAAGTCGACTAAAAAAAGAACTTCACCGTTGATTTCTAAACGTACTGTGACCGGAAGCATGGGAGATGATCGAGGTATTACATGTACTGTAATTTTCATTAGCATATAAGATGACAATGCTAAATTTTCATTTAATAGTTTGGAACTCATTCTATCGAACTGAACTTCTTTAAATTCATTCGGGGAACATTCAAAAACTCCCTGACCTCCTATTATAGCAAAGAAATCTTGATTGTCCACATAATTTTTTGTCGCAACATCGGTTGGTATAAGTGGTTCAGAAACATTACTGAGTCTTTTTTTCCCAAAATTATAAATTTCACGCTTCAACAAAGATGGTACATAAAGACCATCGTCATCCATAATTAAGATATTATCTGTTTTTTTATCATTAATCTTTAATTTTTTATCTACATAATTTTTACTGACCACATCCTCCATATGTTGAGGAAGTGGAACATTTGTAATTCTAATATTTTTTAGATCATAAATTCCATTCGTTTTAGTTAATCAGTTGGAGTCTACATAATGTTTATTGACACCATCATGCTCACCAAATGGATCTGCAAGATTTGCAATTTGTCTGTTTTTGGCATCGTAAGCCTCTCCATGGAGTAGTCAAGACATTATTTTCAAAATATCGTCTATTCACAACATTTTTCTCAGATTCCGGATCCTTCACATTATTTATCGTTTTACCTTTCGCATCGAAATTTCCTTGAGGTGAATGCAGTAAACTTATGTTTCGCAACTGGTCAATTACTGTATCTACATAATTCCTAGTCGCAGAATCGGACTGCTCAACCGGATTTAAAAGATTGATAATTCTTTTTCCTTTTGCGTCATACTGCTGATCATTTTCTGAAAGAACCTAAACTTTTCTTGGACAATTCTAGAATGGATGACTTCAGATTCTTCCTACATCTGTCTACGTAAAATTTTGTAGTTACGTCATTATTTTCCAAAGGTTCTCCAGCATTCCTTAATATCTTTTCTTCCATATCATAATTACCATCATGTGTCAGTTTAAACCCTATTCCTGGAATACCGGGTGGTCCTTCTTTGAGTTCTTCCTCAAAAAGTGGATAATATGCTGTCATTTCTTTATTTTAATATGAATAATTTCAATAGTCTTCCGACTGTTAAAATTAAAATTCAGGACCATTTATAGCTTTAATGTTTTGATCATGGTAATATCTTGATTCTTTATGTTTAAGTAGCATTTCTTACGTTCTCGTAAGATGAAATGGAAGACGTAATTCTTGGTGGTGTTGTTTCTCAATCTCCAGTTGAACTCTATAGTCAGGTTATTCATGTCTGTATAATTTTCATGGTGAGCTAAGTTAAAGCAAATGATTGGATATAATTTACCGAAATTGGAATAATTGACCATGCACCTAGTTTCTGGTGTAAGGGTGTTGAGTCCAGATTCCAAAAGAGCTGTGTATAGCCGATTGTAATCACCTTTCTCAAAATCCATCATGTAGCTAACAGTCGGAACCCTTACATTATTGACCATCAGCCAACATTCCATCATATCTAAGTTGTCGAATAACATGTTGTTCTGTTTTGCATTTTCAAATCTTTCAGTGTATTGTGGTATGACGTACAAGGACAATACTTCGTCTGAAGTAGCATTTATGGAATAAGACCCACTTGAATTCTTTAAGAAAATATTCGACTTTACAATGCTGTGTTGGTTCCAGTTTATTTCCACAGGCTTATCTGATAATCTTAATTCATTGAATTTTGCAGCTGCTGAATTCTTAAACCTAACATAAGGAAGCCAAAGTGATAAATCTTCCACAACAACTCTGTAATCCCTATTTTGCTCATCTGTGTAGAGCATATTCTGACTATGATTTCTCTGAAACTCAAACTTGACTTGGAACCCTGTTATAACCTTTTTGTATTCATTAAAGAAATCAAATACGTATTTTAATGGGATCCATATGGTGACAGTTTTGCTATTTTGAGTGAGTTTACATCTTTCTTTGAATCCTTGATTATACTCGTCGTTAGTTCCTAATTTTTCGAAAAATTCCGTTAGCTTAGTTGCGTCTACCAAAGTCCCATCATATTTCAAGGGCTTTCTGTCTGCTGTGTCCGACGTATCTACGTAGAAGAACATATTAGTAGCTTCCGAAGTAGAATAGTCTGGTGTGAAGTGAATTAGACCTAACACATGTCGCATGAGAGCAGAATAATTAATGTTGGTTTCGATTTCAGTGTTGCCTAATGTAAATCTGTTGGCGTTTAGTAAACCACCTCCATTCACGAGAGCTACATTATCATCCGCTATTGCCGTTCCATTACTGTTAACTATTTTTAGCTTTTGTTGTAAATATCCATTAGAATATAAGATATTGGAGTTAGTGTCTTGTATAAAGAAATGGTAAGTGGCATTTTCAGTAGAACTATCGCTATTTTCATGCCTCACTTCTCTATACTCGAGACTTTCGATGTCATCATCGTAATAATAATCGGTGTTGCTTAAATCAAATATTTTATTCATTTATTATAGAAATAATTTTTTTACTCTTCTTAATTTAATAGCTATTTCGCTATTAAATCAAAACTTAAAGAAATTTCAGTCCAGCTCCATGTTTTTTCTTCTTTGAAAATATCTCATTCAACTTATCGTGGACAAACTGCTTGTCTAATACAGAGTGATCCTGTAAAAATGTAAGGGCATCTGAAAAGAACCCTCTTCCTTGTATCTTCTTACTCTTCCTTTGAAGTCTATGTTTATTCATTTCTTTATTTAGAGGGCAATAAAATTGTATTGTACTTCTTGCTTATTGAGGGGAATTAAATCACCTCTATGGTTCGTTATTCTCATTCTTATTCTGTGAACACTCTCCATCCGAACAGGAAAGAATAGAGGCTTTTCAAATGATTTTATGATTTGACTGCCTGGACGATTAACGTTCGTAAAGGAATAGATTACGTTTGAGGAGTGAAAGCCGTTGATGTAGGCTCCCTCCGCGACATCGCAATGTATATAAATGTTATCATTCCCACCGGATAAGTCGGCAATATACTTACCAATCTGTTCAGACTCTTCATATATTTTGGGTTCGAATCCTAACAGTTTATGCAGGTTGTTGCATTTTGTTAAATCGATCTTATACATATCTTTCAACTTGATGGCAATTCTTTGCCGTTCCTCAACTATGCCAAATAGAATTGGCGGATCGTTTCCAAAAAATTTCAGCATGTAACGATTCAGCCCTTTAACAGTGTAATTTCCATCTGGGAGCGACAGATCTAACCACTGATGGCCATCATAGTATGAAAACTTCTCATCTTTGATATTATCCCAAGAAACGTACATTGAAAAGGATTGTAGGGCGATCTGTTTAAACCTAAAAGGTCTGGAATATTCAATTGTAAAGTCTTCAGACTTTTCAGAGTTTTTCGAATCCAATATTAATAACACCATTTATTTATAGAGAACATTTTTTTCATTATAGTCACTAGGGTTTTGGGTAAAGGAATATAAGACATCTTCAACAGATTTACCTTTGTTTCTTTCACTAATATACTTCATACAAAAGTAGCCACATTTGACAGAGGCTGGGTGTTGTAAAAAGCTGGAGTTGTAACCTATTTTTTCCCAGAACTTTGTAGATACTTCTTTATACTGGTAGGAATTTTGTAAACATGTTCTCCAAAAGGATCAAAGTACTCGACGAAATTGTTATTAGGATCGTTATAGTAACATACCCAGTGTGTACCAGGTCCCGTAACTATGTCCAAATTAATGATACCGTTCTCAAATCGTCTTATCTTTTTAGGTAGAAGATCCGAAGTGAAGACACCCCTAAACCCTTTTTCGTGCTTCATATTGTCTTCTATTACTTCGTTGGATATTCCCAGTTTTGATAGACTCCCTTTCCACGGGGCTTTTTTTGAGTACAACCCGATCCTGAAATTTTATCCAAAGCTTTCTTTGCTCCCCATCCAGCTGCCCCACTTGCGGCACCTAAAGCCAACGCCTTAGCTCCGGCAATTAATGCAGGTAATAGAAAGGCTAGAAAGCCACCTGTTTTCTTGAGTTGTGTCTTGCTGATAGTAATTCTCTTTCCCTTCCCGATTTGAGCTATTTGTGTTTGAGTTAAGTACATGTCATAGTTAGATGGTTTTGTCCTATCTATTTGTAGGGAAACTTCTTCGCCTTTCTGGTATGCAGATTTTAATTTAGCAATCTGATGATCGCTTAGATGTATTTTAGTTTTTACGTAGTTACTCATTTATTTAATAAGAAATTTTTATAGTATTCTTTTACTTGCTCGTTGCTTAGAGTTCCTTCTCTTAATAATGCATCCAGTAAATCAACGATTTGAGCATGTAACTTTTTACTCTTGGATCCATTGCATACTTTATCGGTGAATCGAGCCAAAATTTCCAGTTTATCTTCCACCCCTTTACCGAGGTATATCTCCTTTCTTTGTAAGTCCCTCAGTCGCTCTCGATAATCCTCTAATGTAATCATATGCTCCCTTAAATAATCAGCTTTAGATAATAGTCTGTCTTCTCTTTCCTCATCTTTCTTAGTCATTCGAGCAATCTGACTCATAACGTTGCCTTTTTGACGAGCAAATTTTAAGTAAGTATTCTTTACTCTATTGATAACTTCTTGCAAAGCATCCTTGGATTCATTGTACAACTTTGAGGGTCTTGGAAAATTATTTTTCTCTAAAAACTCTACATCCAAATCTTTATCAAAATAGAAGATATCTGGAGTCGTTGGAGGCGGTTCAATCGCAAGAGGAATCTTATCAACAGCATCTTTTATAGCCTTAAAATGTTCTTTTCTAGTAACATCTTGTTGTTGAAGTTTCTCGGTTACAGGCTTGTGAAATTCAGACAATGTCTTCTGGAGACCTAATTTTTGTTCAAGATTTTGTTCGTTGTTTCTTCTAATCTCCGCCTGAATCTTAAAGACTTTTAGGTCATTTTTAACCTCTGCTCTTAGCTTCTTATTTCGCTCTTTTTGTAAAGCATTCATTTATTAATAAGCAAATTAATTTTTACTGGAAGCAAATTATATTTTACTCAAAGCAAATTATGTTTTACTGGAAGCAAATATTTTTCAACATTAAATAAAGATGATTCCAATTGAAGATTATACAGAACCAAAAGAATTAGCCGATGCAAATCAGCATTATTTATTACCGAAGCATCCTTTCAGACTTTTGATCGCTGGAGCTTCAGGCACAGGTAAAACGAATTTATTGCTGAATTTTATTTATGACTATCTCGATTTTGATAACTTGTTCATTTGCGCTAAAGATATGTTTGAACCCAAGTATACTAAACTGAAAGAAAAGTACACAATGTTTGATGGTGTAGATATTAAAGATATATTAGCAAAGTACCCCAAAAAGAAGAAGAAAATTATGCTCGAGTTATTTGAAAAGTACGGCAAGAAAGAAACCTTATTCTCCTCTGATACAAAAGACTTTATCACAGTGGACGACCTGGACCCATCTTGCAAAAATGTTGTTGTCTTTGATGACTGCGTGACAGAGAAAGACCAGAAGAGTATAGAAGATTTCTTCATCAGAGGTAGGAAGAAGAATGCCTCAATCATTTATCTCTCTCAATCCTATTACAGAACGCCTATTGTTATCAGGAGAAACTGCAACTACTTAATATTTTTTAACCTCCAACAGAGGGAGATTCAACAGATCATAAGGGAGGTAGATGGTAATCTAACGAAAGAAGAGTTCAATCGATTGTACAAAAAGTGCATGCAGCAACCATATGATTTTTTTATGCTTGATTTAGTCAATCCAGCTTTGAGATACCGAAAAAAATATTTCATCCCTATAAATAAAGATGGAAGAATACTTACGGAAGAAAATTTACGTGTATAGAAAGAGCTACCACCATTATCATAAGATAAAGGTTTCGCTATCCATTACAAAGTTCCTCTGCAGTTCATTGGGTTTATCCGCTTTTGCGATGGTACCCTTAGCCGCTCTGAGCTTAAGTGCTGGTATAGTTGAAGTTATCGAAAAATCTATGAATATTGTGGAAAGGAACGAAGAGTATAAGCAGTCTTACAAGTTTTATAAGCAGCTGCTGAATTCATTCAAATCAAATGCATTATCAGAAGAAGAGGTGTACAGTAGAGAGGATGATTTTATCAACAATTCAGTCTACTTACCCAGAGAAAAATACATGAAACAAACCCAGCTGAACGGCTATGAATATGTGAGTAAATAATTTTTTGCATATAAATAAATGAAAGGAAAAGGAGTTATTAACGCTGCAATAAATAATTTACCGTTTGAAATGCATCTGCCTGGTCACCAATTTACTGGGCCAGGTACTCAATTGCTCAGAGGTAAAACTAGATTAAATCCCGATTTAACATACAAAGAATGGAGTAAGCCCATTAATAGAGTCGATGAAGCTGCTTATAAACATGATGTGTGTTACCTAAAAAATAAAGATACCGAAACAAGAAACAAGGTGTGTGACTCAGACATGATAAAAGAACTTGAGGATATTCCTAATCCAACTCTCCGTGAAAGGTTAGATAGAGCTGTTGTGAAGCCAATTATCAAAGCAAAGAAGACATTTGGAATGGGCTCAAAAATATACTGCCTAAAATGTAAAACCCACACTGAGACTAAAGATGTACAGCACGCTACCTCTAAAAATGGCAGACCTATGATGAAAGGTATCTGCATGGATTGCGGTTCTAAAAAGAGTCGTTTTTTACCGCTAAAGGGGTAACTGAGGACCCCAAAAAGTTTATTACGATCCAGAGACTGGATATTGCGGTATAAACGAACTCAGTAGAAAAACAGGTTTAAGTCGAAAAGAAGTCTCAGATTTCTTACATCAACAAGATGTTTACACAAAGCATAAACCACTCATCAGTAAGTTTAAAAGAAGGAGAACTTATGTGTCACACATTGACGATCAATGGCAAGCAGATTTGTTATTTTTAAAGCCATTTTCAAAATCTAATGATGGCTACAACTACTTGTTAACAGTCATAGACATTTTCAGCAAATATGGGTGGCCTGTGCCCATTCGCAGAAAAACAGGAGAAGAAGTGACTATGGCATTTAAGAAGATATTTAAAGCGAGAGTTCCTCTTAAAATCCAGACTGACAATGGGACCGAGTTCATTAACAAAGAGATGCAGCTTCTATTTAAAGAGAACAATATCCACTGGTTCACTACTGAAAACGTTGAAATCAAATGCTCCGTGGTGGAACGATTCAACAGAACTCTGAACGGTAAAATTCGGAAATATTTAGCGGCTAACAATACCAATAGATATATAGATGTGTTGGATCAGTTAGTGAAAAATTATAACAGCTCTTACCATAGAAGTATAAAGATGACGCCGGTTGAGGCCAGTCTAGAAGAAAACAGTGGTGAAGTCTACCACAATTTGTTCAAAGAAAAGGTCATACATAAACCCAAATACCAAGTAGGAGATAAAGTCAGGATATCCATATATAAAACGACTTTCAGAAGAGGTTATCAAGCAACCTTTACAGAAGAAATATTCGTCATCTCTGAAGTATTAGAAACAGATCCAGTCACTTATAGAATAAAGGATTTAAACAATGAATATGTAAAAGGAACCTTTTACGAAAACGAACTGGTAAGGTATGATAAGAAGGACGATGTGTACAAAATCGAAAAAATTCTCAAAAAGGTGGGAAAATAAATATCTGGTAAAGTGGTTAGGTTATCCAGAGAGTAATTGGATAGATAAGAAAGATTTAGTTAATTTTTAATAGTTGACAAAAGCTATTAAAAATTCCAGTTTAAAGCTTCGAAGACGGTTCAACAGATTTCTTTATTCTGATCAAGCGTTTTCTTCATTTTAGGTAACTTAAGTGGTACCTGAAAATCTCTTTTCCGCAACGGATGAAATAAAATGTATTCTTTGCTGATTAAGTTTTTCCGCTCTGGAAACAATTCTTCATATTTATGAATAAATGTTAATAATTCAACCAGAATCACATCTTCTAAGGGGATATTAAACCCATTTAACCATTTAGTAAGATTTTTCAGTCTGCTTTCACTCCTCTGTTGCATCTTCATCATCAAATATAGTTGCTTGCTATCTAGAGGACGTTTATTAGGATTGTATCTCAGCTCTTCATGGCATGTCATACAGACATACTAAAAATAATCATTTCTAGTAACAAATTCGGGCTCACACTCTTGAGTTTCCTTTGATTTGTCAACAGAAACTGCTCCAAGCAGTTTTATTATTTCTGTCAATTCTGGTTCGATCATAATTTACTTTTAAGATACTTCCTTTTAACTCCTTTTAAAATTGAATGAACCCCCTCAATATTTTAAGCATTTAAAGAAATACATTTATTTTATAAAGATATAATAAAGAGGGAAACCATACAGGAGTTGAAGAACTACTGTCGAGAAAATAATATTCGAGGATACTCGAAGCTTAAGAAGGTGGAACTGATAGCCCTAATTGAAAATCATAGCGGCTTTTCCAGTTTCCATAAGGACTTATTCAACAAGCCGAGGAAGAAGAGGGAGCTTAAAATAAGGTGCTGTGGTAAGTTAATTAAAGAATCTACCATAAATAAGCACGTATAGACTAAAGCTCATCAAAACTATAAGCCTAAGAAAGCCTGCAAGGAGGATGATTTTGAAAATATGCAGAGCCTGCATCACATGACCATTAACCAATTGCGTGAATTTTGTCGGACGCATAGTATTAGAGGCTATTCCAAACGGGGAAGGAAGGCAGACATCATAGCATACATTGAGAGCGCATTGTTCAACCGTCACTTCAAATTCGATTCTAGCCTGTTTTCAGATTCACGAGAGAGAAGGCTATATACCCCCATGAAGTTGAGACGGCTTATAATTCTCATTTGAAGACGTATGACATCCAAAACGTGCACAATCTGGTGCTTCCCAAAGACTTTTTCAACGATATTGCGTCACAAGTCCGGGGTCTTAATCACAAAACATCTGAAGAGGCTACGTGGTTTGAAGGTTAATTTCCAATTTCTCTGTAACTATGAAAAGGGAAAAGATGAATCGTTGATAGAAATGGAGAAAAACTTCAAAACAGAAAATGAAATCATCTTAGAATCAACTGATTTGGTAGCTTATTACAGATCGGTTATTCAAAAGTTATTGACAGAAATGGAGGAGTTTGTAGCAAAGGGTTCAGGCTGGACGCTTGTGGGAATCAAAAGCCTTGAGATAAGGATCAATAAATACATTCCACTGAGAGGATCATCCTACATTGATTTGCCAAAATTTATTAAAAACAAAAAGGCAGTCATAAACGTACAAAATGAGGATGAGAAGTGTTTCAGGTGGGCAATGCTCTCTGCACTACACCCAGCGGGAAAAGATGCCCAAAGAATCACCAAATATAAACAATACGAAAATGAGCTAAATTTTGAAGGCGCTGAATTTCCGGTAAAAGTGGAAGATAGGATACTCGAAAGGTTTGAAAAGATGAATAATGTATCTGTGAACGTATATTCATACGAGAGCAAGGATGTATACCCCTTAAGAATAACTAAAAATAAGGTTGAGAGACATGTTAATTTGCTTTACATAAAAAACAAAGAAGGGGGCAGTCATTATTGTTGGATAAAAGATTTGTCAAAATTAATAAGTGCTCAATTAAGTAAACATGACAAAAGAGTATATCCCTGTGAAAGGTGTCTGTCATTTTATCACTCTGAGGAAAATCTGCAAAAACATGAACCGGATTGTAAGAAAAATAAGGCTGTTAAAATAGCAATGCCTAAAGAAGGTAATTCTTTAAAGTTCAAAAATTATCATAAATCATTACGAGTACCTTTCACGATAAATGCAGATTTTGAATGTTTAACGAATAAGATGGATACCTGTCAACCTGATGGAAGCACATCGTACATGCAAAAATACCAAAAGCATGAACCAATGAGTTTTTGCCTTTATATCAAATATAAACATGAAGACTACAAAGAACCCATCATTTATAGAGGCCCCGACGTCACAAAAGTATTTTATGACACATTAAAGACTGAGGCCTTAACAATAAAGGAAATTTATGACAAGAAACACCCAATTAAGATGACCGCTGAAGAGCACTTTCAGAGAACTGATGTATGTCATATCTGTGAGTTGAACATCAGAACAGAGCCATCACCCTATTCAAACGAGGAAAATCCCGACTACGAAAAAGTTAGAGATCATTACTCGACCCATCAAAATATGAAACAAACTACAGAGGTCCAGCGCATAATTTATGCAACTTAATGTATCAAAACCCTTCCTTTATCCCAGTCTTCATCCATAATTTATCCGGATATGATGCACACCTGTTCATTAAGGAACTGGGAGGGGATAATAGAGACATTTACGTAATACCGAACACTGAAGAAAAATACATCTCATTCAGTAAAGAGGTGGGATCAAAAATGATAAAAGTTGATAAAGGAAAGAAAGTCAAGCTCCCTGGAATAAAATTGAGGTTTATTGATTCATTTCGATTCATGGCCAGTAGCCTCGATAGTTTAGCAAAGAATGTGAAAGAGTTCAGAGAGACGGCCAAATACTTCCCCAAGGACAAGCTAGATCTTGTCACCCGAAAAGGTGTATATCCATACGATTATATGGACTCCTGGAAAAAATGTGAAGAAACCAAGCTGCCATCAGAAAAAGACTTTTACAATAGAATGACTGAGTCACATATATCACATGAAGACTATAATCAGGCCAAGAAAGTCTGGAATGCATCCAACATCAAAAATTTAGGCGAATATTCCAATTTATACGTGAAGACTGATGTACTGATCTTGGCTGATATTATAGAACATTTTAGGGATGTCTGTATAAAGACGTACAAACTGGATCCTGCATGGTACTTCACCGCACCTGGACTCTCCTGGGATGCCATGTTAAAGTCTACTCGAGTACAGTTAGAGCTATTAAGCAATTATGATATGGTACTTATGCTTGAAAAAGGTACAAGAGGAGGTGTATCTCAGTGCTGTAACAGATATGGGAGAGCTAATAATAAATACATGAAGGTTTATGATAAAACAAAAGGTCCTAATTATCTAATGTATCTCGACGCTAATAACCTATATGGATGGGCAATGAGCCAATTCTTACCATATGGCGGTTTTAAGTGGGGGAATGCTGATATTGATGTGACCAAAATAGCGGATAATGCAGATAAAGGATACATTCTAGAGTGTGATCTGCACTATCCTGAATACTTGCATAATCTCCACTCGGACTTACCACTAGCCCCTGAGAACAGAATACCAGATGGTTCGAAGCAGTCTTAACTTCTAACAACCCTATATGACAAAGAGCGATACGTCATCCATTACAGGGTTCTAAAACAATATTTACAGCTGGGGCTAAAGTTGAAAAAGGTGCACAGAGTGTTGGAGTTCAACCAGTCCAATTGGTTACAGAAGTATATAGACCTAAACACTCAGATGAGAACCAGGGCAACTAATGATTTCGAAAAGGACTTTTACAAACTCATGAACAACTCCGTGTTCGGAAAGACGATGGAGAATATCAGGAAGCGCCTCGATATCAGACTTCTGTGTGATTCCAAGAAAGCGGAAAAACTTATAGCTAAACCAAATTTTAAAGGTAGAACTATATTTGATGAAAATTTGGTCGCCATGCATATGAACAAAACTAAAGTGTGCTTTGATAAGCCCATCTATGTTGGGATGAGTATATTGGATCTATCCAAGCATTTAATGTACGACTTTCATTACAAAGTGATGAAGCCGAAGTATGGGGAGGATGTTAAACTGTTATATATGGACACAGACAGCTTCATATACGATGTAAAAACGGAAGACTTTTATGAAGATATGAAAGGAATGGTTGACTACTTTGATACGTCGGATTACCCAGAGAATAATAAATATGAAATGCCAAGGGTAAATAAAAAGGTTTTAGGGAAAATGAAGGATGAGCATGCTGGAAAAATTATGGAAGAATTCATCGGGTTAAGATCAAAAATGTATGCCTGTAAGACTGAAACAAACTTGGTGAAAAAGTCGAAAGGAGTAAAGAAGTGCGTCGTGAAAAATAGGATAACCTTCGAGGACTACAAGAATTGCCTATTCAAACGCGAAGTACAGCACAGAACTATGAATCTAATCAGAAGCACAAAACATGAGATTCATTCCATACGTTTAAATAAGGTCGCCCTCTCCGGGGAAGATGACAAGCGTCATATATTGGAAGATGGTATTAACACTTTAGCTCTCGGTCACTTCGCTACAAAAAATAAACCCTGTGAATAAAAAATATAATATAATAAATGGCAGACGAAGTAGACTGGAACGAATTTTCTAAAAAAACTCTTTCTGAAGATGTTTTGAGGGGGCTGGCAGAACTCGTTAACTGGCGATATGTCTTCCAGTTCTCACCTCTGAGTGAATCATTCATAGAGGTATATGCTACTGAAGAAGATTGGTCAATTATCTCTAAATACCAGAAATTGTCGCAACATTTCATGGAAATACACGAAAACAATTTAGATTGGAAAAGCTTATCCAGGTATCAAAAAATGACCGAGAAGTTTAGGGAAGAACACACTAATTTCATTGATTGGAGAGCAATAACCCATTATCAAAAGCTGAGTAAATCCTTCATTCAAAAATATCATGAGAAACTAGATATGGAGTTAGTATCTGCTTTTCAAACACTTAGTAAAAATATGATGAGGGAGCATAAGGATCGACTAAACTGGCGATATATTTCACGTTATCAATCCTTCGATGAAGACTTCGCTATGGAGTTCCAGAATAAAGTAGATTGGTGTTACATCTTTAAATATAAATTGCATATTCTGTCTAATCAATTCTTCTCTCTTCATTATAGAAAAATAGTTTGCATATTATTGGCTGAAATATGCAATCAAGAAGCATTTATAAACCCTTTCAATGAACCCTAAAGGGAAAAAATAGAAATATATTTTTTAATAGTTTTCGAACTATTAAAAGATAAAGACTTGGAATTCTTCTATTTTATATTTATAAAACAGTTGTTTCCTTCAGCTCTCATCAAGACTCTCAATTATTTTTTGAAACTTTTCTTCTAAACTTCCTAAGAGTACGATTAATGCGTCCCTTTCAAATGATGAAAGTATCATTGATTGAAGCTTCTGAAATTCTGCTCGAAAGCTATAAATTAATGAGATGCGTGTGCATACCTTAATCAAATGGGTTTTCTTTTTATTCATTTCCATTTCTTTGTTTATATATTTGTTGTCTTTAAATACTTAAAATATCTCTCTAGTATATACATTTGTTTCTTCTTTGGAGAGTTTTTGGATGCGGCGGCACCTTCCTATCTGAGAAAAAAGGGGTGTGCTCTCCGAAGGGGCACCCTTCCGTTGTTTTATGAAAAGTGAGTGTGATTTTTATGGAGGTTTGTGACTATTATTTTTTTAAAAGTGGGTGGAAAAATTATGGGTAAAGGATATCATTCTTTTTAAAGGTGGGTGGCCAACATGGAGCCATTACTCTCCAAAAGTGGGTGGAGTTTTAATGGGGGTTTAAGAGCTATTGCTTTTAAAAGTGGGTGGAGATATCAATGGAGGAGTTGAGAGCCATTAACAGTCACTGTGCCAGCTCCGGCAAATACATACTACTTATTGATATTTATAAATTTCATAATAAACAAATTTTCACTGTAAAGGAAAATTATATACAAAATAAATAAGAAACATATTTTATTAAAATTCAGTTTTCTTTAAATATGTAAAAATTATCTTATGTTTTCTTCCACAATTATTTAAATTATATATGCAATTATATAAAATGTTTTTCTTTTAAATTAATATTTTTTATGAAAAACTTCATATTTATGCTAATGATACAATTGCTGTTATTAACTTGTGATTTAGTTCAAATGTAGATTATTGAGTAATAATATTTGAGCGTTTTTATAAAATTCCACTATTTACAGTTTACTTTCACTAAAATATAGCTACTTATAAAATAGCAGAAAATGAAAATAATATACTTTTATATCACTACCGATTTCTTAATGTGGAAAATGTTCATGTTTGTAAAGTAAAAGTAATAATCAACAGTAATAATACATATATTCATAGTATTCGGAGCATTTTATTTTACCATTCATGAAAATTTATTTCTAAGAATGCTTATATCAAATAAAATAAATGAAACCATAAGAAATTTTTTTTCATTTAAATAAATAAAAAACTGAGAACAATTTGGAAAAAGAAAATTATAAATTGAATAAAGAATCCTTATTGTACTTCCCCGAAGTTAATCATTTTGTTATTTTTTTCAGTTTTTTATTTAATAGCATTATTTTATTAAAAATGTTTCTTTAAATACAATTAATTTTCCGTTTTATCAAAATATTACCAAATTAAGTTTTTGGAAAATATTTATTTAAAAAGTATTTCTTTAATGGATAGAGTAAAAGATTTTTACTATACTTTTTCTGACAGCAATATCTTCTTATATATTTAAATTTTGAAACATCTTCAAAATTTGTTAAGCACTAGAGTAAACAGTTTCGATATTTCAAAACCGCGGGCTCAGTCAAATTGACCCCAATTAATAAAAATAGTTGTGTTATTATGCTAAAATACGCTTTAACTATTTGGCAATAACATTTATTCATTTTTAACATTAAATTATTATAATGAGTGTATTATAATGAGTGATAAAAATAGTATGACATTACAATATAGGATATTCTATAAAGTTAGTAAAATATACAGACAAATTCACACAATAGAAATATTTAGTTTCTTAACAGTCAAGATTTCCTAAAAAATTCATGTACATTTTGGGCAACTTCTTTGAATATATTTTGTACACTTTCCACATTTCAGTATTTTACAGTCAGAACAACTATCTATAGTTTTGTTTCTACACTTAAAATTTCACAATGAACCCTTTTTTTGCATTTGCGCAGATTCTTCAGTAGTATCCGCTTTCGTCTGTGTATTTGACTTGTATTTTCTTTTTTCATTATAAGCAACTCTTCAAAGGGTTGTTGAAGATATTCACTCCTCGTAAGATTTTTTCCATATGTATTTATATAAAATCCCTAAATTAATCCCTGCAAGATCAAGAATATTGTAGAGTATATGAATTGGCTACGTCCTTGATCATGCGTTCATTGAATATTTCCGAGCCATTTGGTTAGAAATGTTGACACGAAATTTTGTTGAATTAGGAGAGGAAATTATTTCTTGAAGATTTTTCCAATAACTATTGTCGATATCAACAGTGGAATGAAGGAAAGTCAATAATAAGATACTTTAGATGGTTTTTCCTTGATAAATAATCAAAGATATATCATCATGCTCCGGTAACAATGTATCTCTTGTCGGCAATTAAACATTTTTCTCAAATTTGGATACTTCTTTCCGATTTTGTTTCATATTTATTAACTGTTAAACTAATGTTCATCGCTTATGATATTTGTGGAGAATTTAGTGTAGTAAAAAATTATATCTGTAATGATATTTCTTCCATTATTTTCGAAGGATCTATCAAATGCAAAACAACGTATTTAGAGAGAGATAGGTTTTCAGGATGTCCTTCATCTTTATCCAAGTAGGTAAAATCATTGAGGAAGTATTTACTTAAAGCATCAGCAATAAATCAGAAATTGAACCCAAATTTATCTGTTTTATTTAGCATATTTTGCATGAAACAACATATTGCATTAGACGCAAAATGCTGTTCATCAGCAATTATAAATGGTCCTGATTTATAGCAAGTTATCGAATATTCAATAAATTTCTTCCAAACCTCAGAAATTAAACATCACTTATCTGTTTGAGGGTGTTCATATCTTGTAATTTTTTTTTCTAATCGCAGAAATTCCATAAATTCTCTGAGCCTATTTTTCGCCCTGGTATCGCGGATGAAAGGTGGACTCCAAACAACAGACAACACATTATCAAGTTTTATATTATATACACCGAATATACCTCAAGCAAACAAAATTGAAATAAAAAAATCAAGTTTGTCTAAAGTTGTTGAACATTCCTTTTTACCAGTTGACGAACTTCTTCCTCTGAACAATTTTTGATCTAACGAAGCATAGACTCATCTTTAAGTAACCTTCATGAACTAATTGCATAGCCATTTTTCACATTTTGCTTCATATAGCTGGCTATGCCCCAATTTTTTTAACTGAAAATATTATGTTTAGCAATTATTCCACTCAGCTCATAGAAAGGATGCATTCCCATATTTCTTTTTGTATTACTGGTTGGGGCACTCTTTTCTTTGAAAACATTATGTTTAACAATTTTTTCACGCATGCATTTTCTAGATGTGATGCTTTATCAACTCGTTCATTCATCATTTTGAAACAAAAGTTCCAGAGTTTATTTCGTCTGAATTTGAATCTGATAATTTTTTTACGTTTATTTACAAATAGTTTTTCTTCCCAAAAGTGATTTTTCTGTTAGTGAATTGTACAGGAAAATAAGATACCTTAATCTGGTATCTTCATAAAAGGAAATAATTATTCATCTGTGGGCACATATACATCATCGTGAAAACAATTTCTTCATCTCTATCGATTTTGGATTCATTTTCTTATAATTATTCCATATATTCGAATGCCTTACTAACTGTTAATTCATGCATATTTCTTCTAACTAATTTCACCTAAGATCAATTTTATCCCCATGTGTACTCAAGGTGCCAAAAATCGAACAGACTGGAACATTCAAACTATCTTTAATGCTATGTAAACTACCTGTTGTGCAATCATAAAGAATAAAATATGCACCTACCAGCACAGTTTATTGCATTGGCTATGGTAGAATTGCACGACATTTCATTCAAAAGGCCAAAACAAAAAACATCGGAAAAAAAAACATTTCTTGAAAACACACAACACAGGCGTTTTTCCCATGCGGAATGATAATGGGAAGGAAGGGAGGTGGTCTGCAAAGCTGGTTACTACTGAAACAGAATTCTCAGCTGCTCTTCTATTATCTGAAACAATCTACTGACCTTGAAGCATTGTATTGCTTATATCTGACAATTGCAAACAGGACTGAAAAAACTTTTACCATTCCAGGAAATGTTGAATTGCAAATTTAGTACTTGTGATTATGATGTTGTTAAAATGATCCCTTCCACAGTTTTAGGTATAATTATTAAAGACAAAAAATGATAAGCATTTATCATCTCATATTTTTATAGATTATTATTGGTATCAAAATAGGAAAAGTCATGAATTTTTTTTTTTAAATTCCATTAGCACTTTTTGAAAATATGGAAAAAATTGCTTTTGTGTCAAAATTATTCCATCCGTGGTTTTAGTGTTAAAGACATATTTATATTTCTGTATCAGAAATATACACTAATTTTATTTCCTCACAAGTAATACTTTGGATTCAGCTGTGTTCTGTAAAATTATTTAATTAAATTTTTATAAATATTATGCACTTTATATAATTTAAGCATTTTACTTAATTTCAGCTTTTTTATAAAAATTGTTAAATTTGAATAAATTTTTAATCAAGTACAAAATATAATAAACTCATTCATCTTTGATATGAATGTTTGATAATATTTATATTTTAATTTCTTGAATAAAATTTCACAGTAATTAAAATGTTTACAATACTTTTGCATGTCAAAGAATTACTGTGTGACTCACAATTTTTAGAGAAAAGGACATAAACATGCACACATACACCCACCCACATACATACAACACAACCACGTACACACTCAGATACACCCACATACTCACAGACATTTCGGAAAATTCAACAATTTTTGAAGAATTAGGAAAATTAAGTTTCACTTTCCTTCTATAGGCCAGCATAAAACTTTTTGATAAATTCTTATTTCATAATTTCTACAATATATATATATATATATATATATATATATATATATATATATATATATATATATATATATATATATAAATAAATTGTGAGTCACGTCGCAAAGTTAAAATATTAGAAGTATGCTGGTTGGGAAATTATAAGTATGATTATGCAAAATTAATTTCTAAAAGTGCTTATCTTAAATAAATTATCTATTTGCTATAAATAAATTTTATGCATATTTACAATTTAAGCAAAATGTTTACTAAGCAATCGGACCTACAGTATGTATTTTTAATAAGATTTATCTAAAGAATTTTAAATAATAAAATGAACGAAATATAAAAATAATTAATTATTATAAAATATTAAAAGAAAAACTTAAAAATCCATAAATGTAGCAAATAATTTATTTTGTAATGTCATATACAATGCATCTTAATCTGAACATTTTTGTAAATGATGTGGTTTTATTTTAATTAATATTTCATTACTATAACTGATGGAATGAAAACATTGTCTAAGAATATAAGAAGCACAAAACTAATATGCTTGAATTTATCTCCATTTAGTATTTTATAATAATTTTTAATAAAATTTTAATTTGATACTTTATAAAAGGAATAAACCCATTATTTTTGTTTATATAACAATATTATGTTCTTAAGCAGTATTAATTTATTTTTATAGATAAAGATTTCACATTATCTTATTTTTTAAATAAATACAAAGTTTGTTGTTTGAAAAAGAAATACAATTATTTCTCCTACAGCACAACTCAGTTGAATACTATCTAAGTACTATTTATATATTGACACAATTTATACTTCTTATTAATGATCCTTTATCTTTTTAATGATTAAAACATAGTTAAACTTCAAGTTCAGCCATGGGCTATTTCCGACTTAATTACCCATAGCAAAAGATTTAATGAAATAGTTTCCACCAAACAACTCATTACGACAAACCAAGCAAAATGCTCGAGTAATTACCAACTGGATGAGAGATCTTTCTCTCATTAAGACATGAAATCGATTCAGTTTTACTTTTGGAGAATTCAAATTGAAACGTTTTAATTTTGTATGAAAATATAAGAAAATCATCAAGCTTCAAGTAAAATTTAGATCTGTTTAATTGACCAATATAAATAAATCATCTCAATAAACTCCGATTATAACTATATACTAAATAGAACAAATTATAGATTCTTCACGAATGAATTTCTGACTTTTAGTACATCAAAAATTTTATTTAAAAAACATATGCCATATAAATCCACTTTTTAATAAATTGAATAGATATTTTTTAATATTTTAATCAATTATAATACCATATTTACTTTCATTAGAACAAAATTGTAGTAAAAAAATTTCGGTACTAATGATAACATTCAATTATTTTTGGATATTTATTCAAATAATTTTGCCTAAGGTACAGTAACTAGATGTATTAAATATTGGGATTTCTAAAGTTTATGTAATTTTAAAAAAATCAGTATTTTTTTTGGCTGAATTAAGTTTGAATATTAAATTAAGTTTTACCTTACTTTTTCTTGAGTGAGTAATATACTGGAATAAAATGAAATCGAGGGTCTTCGTAGGTTATGTGTCACAGCTAAATTCACAAGACAGGAAATATAAAAATCTTTCAAGCACCTACTCTGAGTAAAATGCATAAACAGTGAAGGAAGAACGGATTGTTCATCGAACATTCCTAAACAGTGGCTGGTATCAGAACTTAGGATATGTTGCTCATAAAAACCTTGTTTTATTTGTTGGGCTACATTGAACCATACAAGTTGTTACTTTCAGTTATATTACTAAATATATTATCACATATTAAAATTAAAAATGTTGTCTAAAAGCTTAATATTATTAACCTTTAAATTATTGAACTTTTTGTTAGCTGCATTTCATTTCTGTGATTTCCATTTCCATCTTTTATATTCTACGGTTAGTTATAAAATTATATTGCACAGTTTCTACTTCATAATATTTTACAATTACCATTCTGCATTAGACACTAAACGCATTTCTTTATTTTTAATATTTAAACATTTAAAAATCAATTATATCTAATATAAAAAATTAATACTTTTTATTTGTAAACATAATTTATTAACTGAAAATGTTTTAAGCATCTTCAACTTTAATACAGCAAACGCAATATTACTTTGACATCTTATAATAAATGTCTTCCACTTTTCTATAAAACATTGACAGTGTGGACAGTTACAAAATAATTATCGGCTTATAAAATTAATGATTTGTATTGAGAAAAATATATAATTCAATATTTCACTGCAATTCAATTTGCATTCTTAAAAATAACAAACGATTCTATATAAAACTTAACATTTCTGCCTCTATTTAATACATGCCAATAGAATTTTAATTGGATAATTTAAACACTAAATGTTCCACTTTTTTGTTTTCTTTTACTTTTCTAAAATTAGAAAAGAGATAGATTTCAAGAAGAATTTCCTTTTCAGTAAAATAATTCTTAATACATTTTACTTAAGAAATTTAACCTTGGTAGGTGTCATAAATATCTTACTTTGTAATAAATAATTGTTTAACTAATTGGTTATGATTACATATCAAGTCAGAAATATAAAATATATGATGGTCTAATATGAAGCATTGAAGTTACACTGATTCATATGAACAAGAATAGGTACAAGTTCAGTATACCCATACACTTGGCGACGCAGCAAATTTTTTGTCGCCAAGCTAGGCGCGCGTTTATTAAAACGGGAAATTTCCCAAAGTTCGATCGAAAAATAAGCATTTTAGAAAATTTAAAAAGGGAAATAAATATAAATAACGGACTTACTTGATATGAAGTTAAGCTGACATGCTGATCGGTATATTTATTTCGACATTTTATTCGTTTGTCACCATAGTGTCACATTTCAGTAAAAATAATTATCTAATTTTACAAAAAAAAAGCATGCAAAAATATTTTTCTAAATATATATACTTTATAAAATTTAAAAAAAAAGCATGCAAAAACTTATTTTTCAAATATAAACATTTTTTAAAATTTAAAAGAAAACATGAATAAAATATTTTTTAAACATATACACATTTTAAGTATATAAAAATGAAACACGAATACAATAAAAAAATACATGTAAGCAATAGAATTTAAATAAAATAATTACACTTTCTACAAATCAAATTTCCGTTAAAAAATTAATATTTGCGAATCCTACATTAATTAATAATTTGGAATCCTGAGCAATAGTCCATCATTATTATCTTTAATTTTAGATAATAAAATTTGTTGATATTTTTGGACAACATTTTTAACATGAGACATTTTTAATTAAAACAATAAATAACGTAATTAAAACAATAAATAGATGATAATAAATTAAGAAAACGAAATAAGGAAAAAAGAATATTTAAAGATTTTAAATATATAAAATAAAATATATCATTTAATAAAAAATATATATTAAAATTAAACCAAATAAAATTAATAATATAAAAGAAATAGTAAAAAAATTAAGATAATTGGACACTGGAGACAACGAAACACAAGAGCAGGAAATCCACTGATTCCATCAGCAAAAGTAAACGAAATTAAAATGACCAGCAATTAGAACGTAGAACAATTAGCAAAGAAAGTTCTGGTAAGTTCTCGAAGTGAAACTAAAAAAGCTATTGCCACTAAAAAAAGCACATATATAACGTAAAAATTGTTTAAAACACGAGAAAAACGGAATCTGGCAATGAAAAAATAAAAATAGTAAAAAAAACTAAATTTGGCAACACTACAATAAAAACAAAAGCTGAAATCGGCAACACTACAACGTAAACAATGGTTACCAGATTTGGCGAGAAATCAGAGTATGGAAATACTGAACTTTTTCCCAAGAATATATAATGATTTAACAACACATGTGGCTATAGGCTATTGTTATAAGCACCTGTGCATATAAGTAACTGAAAACTGGATATTGACATAAGGCTTTTGAACGTATAGCGTCCACTGCCATTCTTGAAAACTTTTTTTAAACACTGCATCTCATTTATATGTAGATCAAGAAGAAAGCTTGAGAATATCAAAATTCTTATCTTTTCAACTTTTCAGATAAAAATCAAAAATGCATCCCTCATCACTCATTGTTCAACAGTGTTTGGGATATAATGCTACATAACCCTATAGACGAAAATTTTTAAGATCAAAGCATTCTTATTATCTTCTAACAAAACTATTGATAGATAGAAAAACATGTATGTAACACATAATTAAAAAAATCATTATATAATGATTTTCTCATTTATATTTTATTTAACATACCTCAAAATATCAAAAAATAAATTTTATTCTTAGTGCTAACAAAAGTCCTAAAAATATAAGATGTCTTATGTAGGGAAATATAATGTTTACCATATAAAGATGGATTTTATGAATGTTTCATTGAAAAATAAATATAATTTCTTATCACATTCAAAATAACATTGCAAATGCAAATATAAATTTAAATAATTTTTGACTTACAGATAACTCATTCAATTTTTATTGAATTTACAAAACAAACAAACAAATATATATATATATATATATATATATATATATATATATATATATATATATATATATATATATATATATATATATATATATATATGTATTATGTATTGTGTAACTATGTATCAAATACGATCGATTATGATTTTCCTTCAACATATCTATTATTACCTGCATTATGTTTTTATTATTATTCTAGGTTCAAAAAGATGAAACAAGGTAGAATATTTTTTGAAACTTAGTTACATGTGCACTATTACATCCTTGGAGGGAAGAATTTTGTTACGCATGAGACAGATACAAAGAATAGAGTTTCCGTATATGAAACAACTTTGCTGAAACCATTTGTATGTAAGGAAAGGCGACAAATCAATTTTAGCTTCCCTTGAGACAGCTGTTCTCTTTCTGCAGGAACTTCTGTTAGTTTCGTTTCTTATATTAAGATCTAAGAATTACCTTCAGAAATAAAGGAAATTTTCTGGAAACATTTAACAAGTTTCCTTAAATATTAAATAAGGCTGTATTCACTGGAGCAATATGTAAGTGTTTTATTACCCGCGTATTTGTGACTTCTCAATCAATTGTTTTAACCGTTTGAGAACTAAGGCCATTTATAATTATAACATTATTTACCCCTATTAGCGACTGTTACAGGAACAAGTAAGCATATTTATAACTGTTTTTTATTAATTCAAATTAATTAGTTTTGTATCGGTTAATGAATATTCTTTTTATTATGTATATTTTTACCAAATATCGTTTCGAGTGCTAAATTGTTTCAGTTTAAAAAGCAGCAAAATTTTCTATGTTCTATTTAAAACCAAAATATAATGTTAAATGCACAATTGAATAAAATATATACATATATTTTTTTTATTTAGCTTAATAACTAATATAATTTAATTAATATGTGTGATGCGTTATTGCAAAATAACACAAAACTTTAAAATCTTCAAACAATAAATTTTATCGGCTGTTTTTTATACTTATATTGCTGTTGTTCTACCTAAGGCCCCATCTGTTATGACTGAATCAAACCAGATCAATGATGATCAATGTTGATATTAATGAAGTCCGATACAGGATGTGGACACTTGTGGATATTCTTCTAGTCCAGTTCCAAACTCTGAGATTATGCCTATTCATCATTTGTCAATATGTTCATAGCAGTAAGAAACATCATTTGTCGTCCGAAAACTGAAGTACCATAAGGTTGAAGTCTGTTTAAGCTCCATGCCTATTCGTGTTTGCTGAGGAAGATTAAGTGACTTTCTCACCTTGAGTGACCTTACCAAGAATTTATACTCCCAAGTTAACTCTCCCACAACTCTCTGGAACATCGTCTTGCCACATTGAGGCCCCTAACATGGCAAAGGGGAATATATCTGTTACATTGGTTTATTAAATATTTAATATTTGGCTGTAGTTTAACAATAAATAATCATTTATTTAAAAGCAAAATCTTCTAACCTTTATTTAATATAATTTATGAGTGTTTATTTTCTTATTTTACTTATATTATTCAAAATATACCACAAATTACACAGTTGAATCACAGTGTAACATTTTTATTAATTTTAACAATTATATTAATAATGTAAGTATTAATATTAAAATTAGTTTATTGTTTTATTAAAAATGTTAGGATGAGCATGTAGTTTAAAATTTTTTAAAATACAAATATATTATCTTTAACCTATGTAGTATAAGAATTAATGCATGTATGAAAATGGTCAAATATTTGTTTTTATGAATTTTTGCATTAATATTGACTTGATTAGTTTGTATGCTAAAACTGTATTTTTTTTTAAAAAAAATTATAATTCTTACATATTATATTTGTCTTTTTTAAATTTTGTTCCTAGAAAAGTTTAATGAATTACAAGTTTTGGTATTTAATTTTAATTTGAATACATTTTAATTAATTTTAATTTTTTTCTACAGCATAAACCATAGTTTTTTTAGAAAATTAGTGAAAAGAGAGTATCACAATTATTATAGGTTTTATCTAATATGTATTTTACCGATGTATTTGAAAATTTAATCATTATTTTATGCTACCGTTTGTAAACAGAAAAATAGAAATTCAATGGATAAAATGGAATTTAGTAAAAGAAAAATTATCTGCCAGCCCGATTCGATATAAGACTAAAAGCTTACTTCGCAAATGATTGCAAAAATCCTAATTTTAGCAAGGGATACGATTGTTTTTGCCTCCTATCATTCTTGAAAACTGTCGACGTCCTTTATGTGATCAATAAAATCTTTCCAGAATGTCCTCACGTGTTTTATTATGTTCAGGTTCATTCTATCGTTCTGTACAATCTGGAGTTTTTGCCTACTTATCAAAATATTGAATATCTTAATTTTTCTGCAACTTGCTACATCAAATTTAAGACAAGAAATGATATATTTGTCTACAAAAATGATCTGAATATGCATAGCATTTTAAAACATAAGGAAAAATAATCTGGAAAAAAATTGTACATTAATGATAGCCCAAACTAGGAAAACGCAAACGTCAACACGAATTCCAAGCATGGTACATCACCTCTAACATTAAACATATCACTTTCTATGAAGTTTGAGGGGATATTAAAAACCCATAGCATCCCTTTGATGAGTGGATATCAAGAACATATTGCCACATTAAATATATTTTTTTAAAATATTATTGGCTTTATTCTTCTTTGACCATATCGAATTATGTTTATGACAAAAGAATATGGTAGATAAAAATAAATATGCTATCAATAAGTAACATGCACTAATTGTTTAAGTACCGAAATATCTTATAAATCTTACAAAAATTTATAATATAAAAATTAAGATTAAAATTTATAAGCATGTACATAGAACATCAATTAAACTATGATTTTTTTTTAATTTGCAATGCTCTATATTATTTTATAAAACTTAACATGTTTCATAGCAATTTTTTAAAACTTAATACAAAATTACCTGAGAAAGCCGACAAATCAGATAATTTTTTATTTTGTAAATATACAATTTTAATATGCGTTACAAAGAGTTTTTCATGTTTACATGTTATTTGTTTTACAACTAAATGAATACATTGAATATTACTATAAATTTAAATTTATTTATATTTTTAACTAAGCGTTCTCGAGCTTAATTGATTAAAATCAAGGAATGAAACATACACTGCCCGATATTGAAAATACTAAAAGAAGTGTGCAGAAATTATGTAAATTTCAGGATAGATGCACCTCTGTTCTTGTCGAAATAAACGCCTTTATTGCAGAGAATGCCGGTCATCTTCGATGGACTTCATACTAGCAGACAAACGAGTTGAGTAGAGGCATAAAGGTCAGAGTGAGAAGGGCAGATTAGTTTTTACAACAAATCGCTGCTGATAGAAACCTGGAAGCATCTAGAGTGCACCGGCTTTGATAATGATGAGTGGAACAAGAATTTGTGGAACGTTTGAGGAATGCCGGCGCACCCAGAGTGACGTCAACGCGTGTCGTTCGACGCTTCAGACTTCAGGCGATGGCGACAGATCCACTTGCCATTGATTAATTGCTAATAGCCTGCTGTCATGACATTCGTTAAGAAGACTGCCACTGATGCCACATCATAGACACCAACGTCTGAAATGGCATCAGATTAGAACGATGTGAATGATCGAGTAGAACAGGATCATCTATCTCAGATGAATCAGGCTTCTGTTTCTTCAGTGATAGTCACCACTTACGAGTGTGCATTCGGAATGGAGACAGCTCAAATCGAGCGGCAAACGCGACATCATGGTTTGGCGTACCATTGCGAGGGATTGCAGGTCACTTCTAGTTAGTATTCACGTCATTATAATATGCCATTGTTACGTGGATGATGTGCTGCTGCTGGTGATACTTCCCTGCCTTCAGGGGGTGCCCAATGCTCTTTTTCACCAGGATAATGACACACCCGCAAATTGCTCGCATCAGCCAAAATGTCTTGCAAGGTGTATAGCTGCTTCCTGGGCCACTGTGCTCGCCAGATCTCTCACATATCGAACAAGTTTGGGATATGATTGAGTGCCATATTCAGATCTTACCATTGCCTCTTTGAAAACAGCAATTCGATAATAGTTGAGAGGGAATGGAGTACCATTTTTAAGGAAGCCATTCGTTCTCTCAGTGACTGTGTGCCTAGATATATTGCTTCTTGTATTGCCCTCCATGTTGGTCCTTCAATCTACTGACACCATTCAGTTCTTCCCCTGCATTATGCATAGTATTTCGAAATACAGATAACTTATTGTTCGTTGCTTTCTAAGTTTGCTGAGTTTCGTCATTTTCAGGCAACTTTTCCACGGTGTTGCATTTTCAATATTGAGCAGTGTAATACTTGTTATGGAAAATTAACAAAATGCATTTATAAAAACAAATTAATAATTGTGTCCTCATTTAATAAACTATATTAGAAAATAAAGAAAATTGTTAATTTTTTGACCACTGAAACTTATTTTACTCTCCTTTCATATAATAACTGGAAGAAATCGCCACTTATGTTACTTTCCTAAATGAACGAATACGCTTCTGCAAATTATTTCTACTAATCATAATAAAATCAATTATCGAATTTGTGTTTCGTTCTATTTGATATTCTTATTAATTAAAATATTTTAAAACAATTCATCTACATATTTAAAAATAATGATAGCTTATGGAAATGATTTCTAACTGCTAAATGTTACAGAGGAAGAGATGATGTATTTTGTTTTTAAATATTACATATCAATTATAGCTTAAATATAAATACTTAAAAATGATACTCATCCAAAGAGAGGATATGATATTTTTTAAATAACTTTTACTTGTAATATTTACTTATAATAGGTGTAAATAGGTATAAAATTGTAAAAAAGAAAAAAAAATCTGAAATAATTTTGTGTGTGTGTCTAAGTTTAATTTTCGACAATTGAAAAACTAAACTTTGCTTGCTCAGTTACTATCTTTCAATTTTTAAAATTTAATTCAATGTTTTTGATATAGTATACTTATTAAGACGTAGCTGTATTTGATCCGATTGAGGAATGTCTATACTAGATTTTGTTCTTAAATTTTGATAATATAAAAATTTCTTCAAAAATTATAATTAATGTAATACAAATGAATATGCTAAAGACAGTATCACAAATAAAATGTTTGATTGTGTTGTATAATCTCATCTCATATTTATAATGTATATTTATAGTTTTTAATACATGGTTTCTAAAGTTATTACAATGGGGATTCATTTAAAGCTAATATCAGCTTAATTTCTTAACTGCAAATGTAAGAATCATTTTTTTCGATGAAAATTTATGTAACATATATTTATTAAAGTAACCACTGAGGGTGAAAAAGCTTCAAAGAGAAAAGATTAACAAACCTGCTGGAGAGATTGACGAGAACAACACAGTGTATTGCCAATGGCTGGCATCACTTGTACAATATGATATTTAAAGCTTTAAATATCATATTGTACAAGTGACATTACAATATGATATTTACTTTAAGCATTTAAATTTTGTATGCACATATATATCTTTAATACTTTCTGTGTTATTGAAAATGAAATCAGAAATTTATCTTCTGTTGACTTTAAAAATTGATAATATTCTAATGATAAGAGGATGATGATGAAGAAAAGACAATCTGGTTTTATTGATTTCTGTTTCTTTTATTTTTTTATTTGTCATGGAAAATATCAAAAACCGAAGAGAATTCAGATGAGCTTCTGAAAACACCATGATTAGAATTGAAAATCAAAATAACGTTTTGTATGTGCGGCAAGGACTAATAAAGCAAATACAGTGAATTATAAGTACTTTATTCAAATACATGTTCTTAAATCAAAATTATTATTATAGTTATTATTATATATTAAAGATAACAATATAATATAAGACGTAGTGTTTGCAATAAATTTTTAAATGTATAAATACTCTAAAAGTAATTTATTAGCAAAAAATATGTGTCACAACAATATTGATACGAAAAACTTGCATATTTTTTCTTAGAAGTTTCAAGATTCAACGTTTCCACAAGATAAAAAAAAATATTGGTATACTACTCAAAATGTTATTTAATATTTAGTGTACTGCTTAAAATGTATAGAATTCTTGAAAGAATGTTATTAACATCTGATTATTTATTGAATCTGAAAGATGTTCTGTGAAAAACATAAGTAAAAGTGTCTAAATTAATCCAATACATAAAAGAAAATTATTAATTTTTGAGAAGATGCACTCAAATAAAGAATCCCCATAAGATTTTATTGCAACTGAAAATTTATTAAGCATTTAACTATTTAATTTATTGTTTTTTATCAATTACTACATCAAAACTATATTAAATACATTTAATTTTTATTATTTCTGTGATTTTTTGTTAGGAATCATAAATGGTTTAATTTTTAACTAAATTTATCAACAACTATTTGCTAAATCTCTTAAAAATGTGAATGATAATGAGTCTGTGAATGAAATGAGAACCAAAATTAGCAAAATTGACAAAATCATTTAGATTTACAAAAAAAAAACTTTAAAGGTAAAATTTTGATTTTTAAATAATTTTAAGTTATTTAGAATTATATGTTGTTTTTCTGCCTCTAGAAGAAAGTAAATTTTATCCATATTAATAATATGGATAATATTAACATATTATACACATTAACATATTGCCATATTAACACAGATCTTCCTGTGTAATATGGCAATATGTTAATGTGTAAAATATTTATCACAAATAAAGTTAGAATACGTGCATACTATTGTATCCTAATAACAAATATAATTACTTTCAAATATACACTAAATCTCATATGTACTATGCGTATAAGGTATTATACTACATGCATATAACTATATATAGGCTTGCAGCAAAATAATTGATCTCACAAAAAAAAATCATTGGAAGCTATTTTTAGGAACTAAAGTTTGCATCTCTTAGTTTTCGACAGCAATTTTTAACAGATTTAAACGTCACTGAATTTATTGAATAGATTTAAACTTATTTACAAAGCTAAGACCTGTAGCTATAAATTCATTTCTGGTTGAAATACTTTTGACTGTCCGGAAAAAACAATTTGCATTTTAGGCATCCAAATTAAAAAACTATTATGCAATATAAACTTATAATTTTAAATATATATATTTATATCAATAATTTTGGATGATAATATAAATTTGTGTATATATATATATATATATATATATATATATATATATATATATATATATATATATATATATATATATATATATATATATATATATATATATATATATATATATATATATATATATATATATATATATATATATATATATATATATATATATATATATATATACATATATATATATATATATATATATATATATATATATATATATATATATATATATATATATATATATATATATATATATATATATATATATATATATATATATATATATATATATATATATATATATGTACTACACATGAGGTAAAAGATTATTTTTATAACAGTTATTGTGCTTTTTGAAATTTAACATTGAGCTATTGTTGATGAAATCTTTATGAGATAACAAAACTTAAGTGGAAAAAATATCTTTCATTCTAAAATTCTTATAAAAAGAGGATCACTTATAAGAAAGGTTTCATTCCATTTCCTGTTTGTGTTTCCGTAAGAGTTTTCTTAGATTTTTTGTAAGATATGGCAAACAACAAATTTTTTCAGACAATATTCTTTTTCTATTAACTTCAACCTATATAAATTACCGTGTAGAAAGATTTATGAGGATTTTAAGCTTAATATTAGTGCTAGAGTTCTAAAATAGAAAAGAAAATATTTCTAAAATTACTTTATGTAAAATGAAAAAAAAATGTAAGTAAGGATTTTATTTTTAACCCCAAAAAATTTACCTAATTTAAGGATTTCAAATATAAACTTTTAAGATCAAATTTGTGAAAATATTCCTAATGAAACATTCACAAAAAGTTTTTTTGAAGGGAAAGAGTAGCTTATGTGGGTAATTTTTCTTAGGGATTATTGAATCAGGTAATGATATGTCTACATAGACTGTATCGAATATTTTAATTCTTAAAATAATATATTAATTACATGAATTGGAAATCAATTTATCAAAATTAACATTAAATTTTCTCGTCAAAAATAAGATAATGATCTAATAAGAACACATATTGCATAGTCTTTAAATAAAATAAAATTTATTAAAGAAATTACTTCATTGTTATTAAGCAGTTATTTTTAAATCTATAAATTAATATCACTAAAATGTTTACAAGAAAGATTGAATAATAATTTAAGCTTTAATGAGCTTAATTAATGTTTTTATAACCCATAAATTTCACATTTAGAGTAAAAGTGACATTCTATTAATCTGATATAATAATTTAGAAATTATACTGCCTAAAATCAGTTTGGTAATTTATATGAAATCTGCAATTAAATTTAAGAATGATGATAACAGAAGAAAACGGTTTTTGATCAATTTTTAAAATATGTAATTTTAGGAACATACAAATTTAATACAGTGTTTTCTTATTATGTCTGAATAAAGTTACTTTCTTTGAAATATGAGTGGTAAAATGCATTCATCTTCTTGCGAATATAACTCATAACCCATACTCTCATGAACGTGAAAAGATAAAGATCTCAGACCAATCGCTAAATGCAAAGCATTAATTCAATTTTCAAGAGTAAAGCACAGTTTTCAATAAATATCAAATTCAGCTAATTTCATTCTTATCATTTAGTATTCTTCCTAAACTGATATATAAGGAAAAATATATATAAACAAATGAAACAAGAAATTATTCAGGTTATATTCAAATAATATACTTTCTGAAGACTTTAACTCTTGAGATAATAAATCATATTAAAATTAATAAACTCATATTTTTAGATATTAAAAGTAATACATTACTATAGTTTGTCTTTCATATAAAAGTAAGAATTAATAAATTCATATTTATGGATACTAAAAGTAATAAATTACTGTAAGTTTGTCTTTCATATAAGGGTAAGAATTAAACGTTTCTTATAAAGAAGGAAATATAAGTACTGTGCATCATATTGGAGATTATATCAATTATAATATTCACTTTTTTGGATTATAAATATAAATTAGCTTCTTTAACCAATTATAGTCAGTGTAATGAAGTGGAGGACACTTTGAAATAATATTTTGCCAGAAAGAACTTTTATATGAATGATGGATTTTAAAAGATTATATAATTGAAAAGATAATATATTATCACTTACACGAAGTAAAAATGAGATAAATGAAATTCCATATTTAAATTTCATAGCAATATTAGACAGAAAAAACATTAAAGTTATAAGGATAATTTGTAGGAATCCAGAAGCTCTTACATTTATGATGCTTTATCTTTGCATTTATTATTATACCTATAAACAAATATTTATTATATGTATAAACAAATATTTGTAATATACTTTACTGGTTGAAATTTGTGAAGTTTATAATGTATTCGAATGCAGAATAATTTAGAAGTCACCTCCGGTTCATTAAATAAATTATTTCTTTCCTAAATTTTCTAAGCCATTGATAAACTACTACGAATTTATTTATCAGTAAAATTTTTATAACTTTCTAATTTAGCTACAAAGTCAAATGAAATTTAGGTACCTAGAAAAACTATAAAATATTCAACAATTTTATAAATATGAATCTTAGAAAATATTTATGAATGTATTTAAAAATACATAAAAATAATTGCTGTGAACAATATATAATCTGGTATAGAAGGGGCAAATTTTAAGAAATTTGAAACTTTTAATAACTTATTTACAAAATTGTACTTAACAAATAACACAATTAAAATTTTTGATGAACACGAATCTTTTCATTCAATAACTAAAAGCTAGAATAATCATCTTTATCTTCACGAATCACTCTAAATGTGCAGGAAGACAGTTAGTTAAGCTTTAGTATGTACTCATAGGACTGTTGAATCATGTGACAGTTATATGGATAGCTATTATTTGTAGCGCGAATAATGATATATTGTTTGAATTACTCTATCGAAATGTTTTATAAAGATTCAAATAGCTTATACATAACTACAATATAGCAATTTTTTTCCTTTATCTATTTCAAAAATATGTGTGTAACCTTAATTGTGACACCTCGAATTATCATACTGGTAAGATGCATATATCTATCCATATCTATATCTATATCTATCTATCTATCTATCTATCTATCTATCTATCTATCTATCTATCTATCTATCTATATATATATATATATATATATATATATATATATATATATATATATATATATATATATATATATATATATATATACAGATTACCAAGTTAATATGAATAAGTAGAAATAATCACAGACAAGAACACACACTTCACCAACCTGCTTCTTTCTAGAAATTGATGAAAAAAATTTAAGTTACAGATAATATCTATTGATCAACATCACCAATTGTACAATCTAAAATAGCAAATGTTTTCGCACTGATGTTTATTATATATAAAGACATACTGTCATGCATAGTTTACCAGGAATTTGAATTTGTAAACACATATATACTTATAATTAGATTCGTGTTATCGTCTTTTTATGTATACATTTTATAATTTTATTTTCTTCAAGTAAATATTAAATATTAAAATTAGTATAATTAATTTATACATATAAATATACTTTAATTTTTAATATCAATTTTGCAATGCATTGATTTTATAATATTTTACAGTATAAGACAATAACTATCATTTCGTGTCTTATGCTTTGTATTAAATAAATATACATGATCATACTAGTAGAAATTTAATCTCTTCTGTTATATTGAAGGTATGAAATAAATATAAAATGAGAATTTCATTCTTACCCGGAAAATATTATTTTTTTAACATATTAATTATATTTTTTTATGAAGTTTAATATATATATACATCCATGTTTTTAATATTTTGTATACGGCATTGCCATTCTTTTGCAATTTAAAATTTACATAACTAATTCTACTACAAATCATGTGTACTATTATTGAATTGTATCTGGTTGCTGCTTGTTTTTATTTTTTCAGGACTGCTATTTTCAATATCTTTAATACACAAATATGTTAATTAGAACTAAGTTCTGTTAACTTTTATATTTTTATAAGTCTTTTAATTATCTGATAAACTTGCTAAAAAGGCAATTACATCATCTTCAGCATCCAAGACAATAAACATACCATATCCAAGATTCTACATTAAAAGGGAATTCAAATTTCCTCCAAAATAGCTAGAAATTACAATGGTCCAATGCAACACAAAGGCAAGCAGATATTTTCATTAATATTATCAGAATCATCCACACAATTAGTTTCTAATTATTACATCAATTTCTTTATCACAAAGTAATGCTTTCTCCCATAATTTTTACATAAAAGTGGCAAATCATTAATAGACTCATGTATATGTATGTACTCACTACTTATTTCATTGCACTAGCGCATATCAACTTCATTTAAAAAATACGGATAATATTGAAGTATTTCATTCAACTTGTTGTATCTAAAAACATACAGAAAGGAAAAAAAAAAGATTTGACATCTTATTCCTATTGTAAATTACAAAATCTCAGTCGAAATAATATTTCTCCTTCTTTAATATTATATTCCTCAACAGATGGAAATGTATAATCATGAAAACATTTAATAGATAAACAAAGAGACTCTTAATAACGGACATAATATATTTTTTATTATTTTATAAAATTCTGCATTACACATTATTCTTTTTATGTAAAATGTTATACACTCTTATCATGAATGTTTCTCTTTCTAAATCGTGAATTTACATGTTTTTGTAGATATTTATAAAATTGAAAAGACTATATAAACTTTCGAAATTACTACAATAAATAAATTGAAACGTGACTCCCATTCTGCGCTGCGAGTCACTGTCCTAACAATCTCTTTACATATCTAGTAAAAGTTAATAAAGTGTGGTTGTGGCGGGAGATTGTATCTGCTAACCAATTGGTACAGTTCAGAACTCCTCCACACTATCTTGTATTAGTCTATCGTAATAAAACTGCTTAAAAAATTGAAGAGTATAGAAGTTTCCGAGATACTTGTTCTGAGACTTTGTATAATTTACTCAATAAAAAACCCCTTAAATCAATGGTTTTTTCATCAAAACACAATGCCAATAACGGAACTGCTACATTATTTTTTTCTGAGATAAATTATATAACGGTTCTTTTGGAACGTTTTTTAATTTTTCAAAAACGTGCATAAAAAAGGTTAATATACGTAACAAATGCTCAGAATGTTTCTCTTTTTCTACGTTACATGCTTTACATAAGCAATACATTAAGGTTTGACAACATGTATATCGATCAGAAGTCTGCATGACACCTGCTGCAGTTTTAATGTTCCGAAATGCAGTGACACATGTCCACATGGGGGATATACATTTGAGGCTTCTGCAGAGATAGAAAAATAAGAAATTTATTTCTGGGGAGTACGAATGAACTATCTTCTTCAAACACTTTTGACGATAGCATGTAAAATTCAAGTACTAATCAGTGTTCCAGATGAAACGTGTGATTTAATCATGTGATAAAACCTGTTGCTGCAGCAACATAAGAAAATAACTTGGTGAACACGTTCTTCAAAAAATAAAAATAATAAAAATTATATTACATATTGCATTTCCTGTTTCCTCTATTTTCCAATACCGTTTTGAAGCTTTATCATAAGATGACATGCGAGAAATATCTCTTCAATTTTGAATTTTGAAAACTTTTTAGTAAAATTGTTTTAGTGTAATGGGTGAAATTACTAGGAAAGGACCCAAATCTAGCGGTGAGTAAAGTAAACCTATTAAATATATTCGTCTTACTAAACAATAAACTCCGTGATTTCATTTAACTGCTTTTTAAGATGCTGTAGAAGCATATTTCTTTCTATGTCATTTATGTGTATGTAGTTGTGTACATTACTATCTTCATGCAGATTAATAATATTCACACCAAAATGAGCATTAGTTTTCCACGTGCACTGGAGAACAAGACACTGCAATAAAATTGATTAATTCATCAGAACAAATCCAGATGATTTAACTGAATAATAACTTACTTAATAGCTACAAAACAATTCTTGACTAATTTACATATTATTTTCCTGTTATTATTATACAAAAAAGATGATAATATATTTCATCTCTTATACGAGAGAAACCACACTATCTCTCTTAGTCTGCAATTGTTGCTCCTTATTCTCTTCTAGCCATCGGTTCCTTGCAAGCTTATGGGTTAATTTCCAATTCCTCCCAGGTATTTTGATAACCGGAGACAGCTGAAGTTGGTTTGAGGCAGTAGAGCTTTTAAGTTTTTCTGTGCACGATGATACAATTACTTTTCATAACATTAATTTCTTTATAACTTATATGTTAATAGCTTATGTTTTTAATGGAATTTATGATCGTTGAAATAAAAGGCTTAATATTTCCTAAACTTAATAATTATGGTTTTGTGAAATAATAAGCAATTTTGACGCATATGTAATATAATCCAGGATGTCAAATTCTGCATATTTTTGACGATGAAGAAATGTTTCGAAGATGAAGCATTGGAAAGAGCTTGATGATGTAAATCCTTGGGTTGCAAAAATAAAATTTTCTGCTTAGTTCTAATAGGTCTCCATACCTTTGACGTAATAAAAACCAGATTGCCAGATATATAAGAATATCTGCCAAAAAATCACGAAACCCAGAATTTGGCATCCGGGATCATGCGATATCTTTGAAAGCAATTTTTATGCAGAATCATTTTATGTTTCACAAAGATGGCATAAGTAAAAGAAACTGTTTCTGCACATTTTGGTGAGCTTTCAAAGCAGAAACAGTCGATAAGCATCATTGACTTAGTGAATTTATCATTCTCCAGACTATTTTTTTTAATAAAAAATATTTTTTATTTAAAAAATAATCTTTCATTTTAGTGAGATTCATTCTTATTAGTTTCTAAGAATGTGAAATGCGCAATCATTTATTTACCTTATCAAAAGCAATCATTTCCAAAATCTTGGTTACAGGGCTAAGATTCTGTATTTACATATTCACCTTTTATATACATACATTCCCCGTTACTAGTAGTGAAATACATTTAGAAGTTTTTATTAATATGCAGCTATTTTAAAATGTCCAAGTCTATCATCCTAAGACATTTAAACATAATTATACGCTGTTTCAGACAGATGATTATTTGTGATTAATTTATCAACATATACATACATAACAAAGGTACTTTGCTGTATATATATATATATATATATATATATATATATATATATATATATATATATATATATATATATATATATATATATATATATATATGCGTGTGTGTGTGTGTGCGTATGCTAAGGAACACTTGAAAAAGTAAAATCAGTTAAAAGATTAACTAAATACATAAAATATGCTTTAATTAATGTTTGACAATTCAGTAAAATCAATATCATCATTTATTTACCTTATCCAAAGTTTCTTGATTTCCCACTCCAAATAATCAATCAGTATATAGAGCGCATTTAGGCTCAAGTTCTTTTGATCAAATATTTAATAACCATTCACTGGATATCAAAATTTGAAAATATTTATCGACTGCTGTTGAGCTTATGATTTCAAAATTACTTAGCTGATCAAAGGCATTTGATTCTTAGAATATAAAATGACCAGATTTTAGAATATCGAAACTTTTACATAAAATGTATATTCACATTCCATGGTTAAAGCAATTATTGTATTGATGTTCTGTAATTTGGTGATGGTTCTGTAATTTGTATTCCATACTCTGATTCCCTTTCAATGAAATCCAAGTATGTATCTTGTAATACATTTAAAGTTTATTCTTTAAAGTATGAATGAAGTTACACTTTTGTATGTACTTTTAGTTTGAGGAATTAAAGTTATCTTAGGGAATTAATAATCTGTAAGGAATCAGTCAAATTACAATAAACCTTAAACTTATCAAGGTTTCTATGAATAAATAATTATTTGATAATATTTTAGACTACTGAGATTTTAGTACAATATATAGAAATTCAAATGTAATAAAAATCGATAGCACACGTATGTTTAATAAAAGATTCTACTTGAAACTGATTCACATCATTCTCCAAAACGATGAAGATAAATAAAATATAATTTTCTTTTACTATTTCAATCGTTTTATTATTCCAAAAAGCCTACCATTATATTATCATAATTAAAAATGTAATTTTTTCCACTCTTACTGTACATGAATCTTTTTAGGTTTAATATTTTAAAGAATTAACAAAATGGCTTTTCTTTTTTAAATATTATTTAATTTAAAAGAACTGCTTTAGATTAAAATGTACTTGTATATTTAATATAATAATTTTGCTTTTTATAACATTCTTTTGTTTTTTGTGAGTTATACGAGATTTAAACTTCTTGATTTACGTATCCCGTCACTAGGTTGCAAAATAACTCTTGATGTAATTATTAGCTTTTGAAAAAAATTCCTTTAAATCTGAAAATAATCGAATATTTCTAAAAATGACTAATTTGATAATAATCATTTAATTATAAAAGTTGAAAAATGCATTTTCAAATTAAACATTTCATTCATTGTATAAAAAATTTAGAGTATTATTAAAAATAAATTTTAATGAACTAAAGTATTTAAATTTAATTCATTATTGAGATAAAATTATTTATTTATTTTTTACTTTATTAAATAAAATTAAAATTATATTTTACCCCATGCATTTTGGTTTACCTTTTAAAGATAAGTTTAGCGTTATTCAAGACAGTTAGTTTATGCGTTTTTACATATAATACTACAATTGCTTGGAATATAATGATACTTTTTTACCCTCTTCTTTACACACACACACACACACACACACACACACACACACACACACACACACACACACACACACACACACACACACACACACACACACACACACACACACACAGCACACACACACACACACACACACACACACACACACACACACACACACACACACACACACACACACACACACACACATATATATATATATATATATATATATATATATATATATACATATGCAAATTTTTGTATTAAAATTATCTATTTTATGTAATATTTTTATATAATATTAATAATTGTAAATATCAATTTACTACCTAAAAATGGTTCCTATTGAAGTGTGTATAGAAGTAAAATATATTAGATACATTTCAATCAAAGTAGTGAATTAAATTATTTTTTATAGAAGAAAATAAAGTTATTTATGTAAATAAACAAAGTGTATAGAATAGTTCATCAATTTTTTGATGCATCTAATTTCAATTCTTGTTTTAGATACAATATATTTAGCATAATTCATAATATAAAATATTTTATCTTAACCACAAGTAACACAGCGTAATTTAAATTAACTATAGATACTAAAATTTATCAGGGGCAGTAGACAGCTATAATAAATTAAAATTTATAAATTTCATTTTTACGTTTAAAATATTCTATGCAAAAATTTAAAAATATAATTCTCAAAGATGTTAATTAAATATATCAAACAGATCCACGTTCATAATGAAAATATGAAATTTCTATCTTGATTTAAGATATCTATGATAATAAATTACAAATGTATAATTCCATGAACTGAAATTTATCATTAAAATCTCAGATACAATTTTGATTAATTTTGTCAATTATAATAATAAAGATTTGAAAATGTGTAAACTATACCTTAACAATAATATGTATTTGTATTAGTTATAAATGACGAAGCTTTAAAATCTAATTGTTTTTTTTATATAAAGAAAACTTGCATTGGTTTCATATAATGAAAGTAATTTCAGTCATTTCAATAATATACAAATACCAAAATATGATTGTATACATAAATGTATCTTCAAACTAGTAAACTGCAATTTAAGAATAAAATGATAATTTTCATTATCCAAATTATTGTCTGCTAATAAATATATAATGTTAATGTATGTAATTTTTATATCATTTTTTAATATTTTCTACACAAGTTTATTCATTTCCATACAATAAAATTATATTGAAACTACATGTGAATTATGGTAAATCTATGTTAAACACAAGTAATTAAATTTATTAAAGAAATTTTCTTCATTTAAAGTTTTACTTTTTTTAATGTGGTGAGTTGATCTAGAAAAATACTAAATCATCAAAATCTGCATTCATTTCATTAAATATTTTTAGAAAGAAATTTATTTTTTCCTAGGAATTTCTTTCCTTCTGCTTTACTTACTATTCAAGAATTCAAAAATTGTTTTTTATGAATGTATTCAAGGTGTTCTGTATGCAAAAATTAGTTAGTGATTTAATTATTTTTTTATTAAAAATGTAAAGATATACATTACATATAAAATCTTCATGTGATTTCAATATTGTCACATTAATTACGAGATTCATACTTATCAGCTTATCTAAAAATTGAGTTATCAACATCAATTCTAATTTGTTGGCTTTTAGCGTCTAAAAACAAGACGCTCATTCTTGATTTCGTTGCTTTTATCTGTGTAGTAGACGACATTGATTATCTCGGGATGTTTATCAAAACGTGGTATCAAAGAAACTGGAGATATATTAAGTGGATGTAAAAAATAAAGGCTTTAGTCGAATATCACTTAGTCATTTATGGTCTGAAGTTATTATTAGCATACATCTCAATATTAACTTAATTAGAAACATCAATATGCATAAAGGAAATAAACTTTACATTATTTAAGTTATTAAAATTCGTTTCATTCATAATTAACTCAAGTAGGGAAGTTTTTGATATATATCGCAAGATTAAAATATTTTAAAATTAATATTTTCATTGAACATAAAATTAAAATTATGTTTAGAATAACATATATCATTTTATACTGAGCGAAAATGCAAATATGAAGTTGTCGAAAATGCATTATGAAGTGAGAGAAAATTGGTGGTATATCTTCTTGAAATTCGCTTATAAAAATCAAAAAGTACACATATATTCATACATATATACATAAATACTGGAACATAAAAAGTGCATGTGCAGAAATGTTTAAAATGACATGCTCTTAAAACATGAAACGAGTGGCATAACATTTTGATCATTTGGTTTTGTGTTTAAGCAGAAAAAAAATTATATCCTTGTTACCATCATCCCATGATTAAATTGTCCAAACAAATTCTTACTTTCTCATTTGTATGTGTACTTAATATTAATATTGCATTTTATTTGTTAGATTTAATGTAGATTTTAAGAATCCAATCTTTTGTTTTCAATTTTAACAGTTTTTGTATATTGTAGGCTTTTTCGTGCATTTTTATTACTTTCATGCTGTGGTTCATTATTGTATGACATATTACTCGATTATATTATTAGCATTTGGGTATAAGCAGACATATATAATAACACAAATGCTCTCCCCTACAAACATTTTTCTTGGAAATGAGTGATACAGGTAATAAATTACTTTATTAGTTAACATCTTATTCTGTTTTTAAATTCAACCCTTTATAGGCTCAATTATCTCTCTACCTTCTCTCATTAACAATCGGAATGTGTTTCACATTCCTCTCCTAGAAATGCCTTAATGTCTATTGGAAATACCCTTATATGCTTCACTAGTCTTTTTGATCACACAGCTTAGAATGTTTCCTGGAACCTCAATAATGGGAATATGAGGCTGTAATTGCAGAGTTTCTGGTTCCAACAATAGGACATTGAATCAAAGATATTTGATTCTAGGTATTTCAGATGTACTAAATGCACAAATCGGGATAATGTCGCGATGAGTATATCAAATGAAAGATAGCGATTGATTTCTGCATGAATTTATAGTTTATTGAAACACACAGTTTCTTAATACTACATGATATCATTTTATTCTATTTTTGTAAAAAATATTAAGAAATATTTACAAATATCAATTTTATTTTTAATTTGCATTTTAAAAGAGTGCGAATGTTATGTGATGTATTTATAAAACAACTTTTAAAATAAAATTTAGTAAATACAAACTTAAGCTTTTGCAACGAAAAACATCTGTCGAATTTTTCGCAATAGAATTTTTGGAGTAACCGAAATGATATATTTAAAATTAAGTTTTTTCTAATAACTATAGTACATTTTCCACAACTATAATTTCAGAAACTATACTGAAACTCTTTTGAATATTTTTAAATAATATTTTTAATTATAAACATAAATAATATTTTCAGACAATTTATTTGGTAGAAAAACATTAGAAGCAGGTAATAATTTCGTTACTAGGAATTGTTTTAACATATGAAATTGAGTCTTCAGTCGTGCTACACGGAGTTTGGTTTATTTTAAATTTTATATTATAATTTGCTATTATAAATATATTATAAATTTATTTAAATATTATTTACGTTAATTGCATTTAAAGCGAAATATTTTCCACTTTCAAATCATACCTGTCATTTCAGCATAAATCATTATTAGATTTAGGAAAATATAAAATTAATCATTTTCTATTTGAAGATGGATTTTTACTATGCAATGTAAAACATGAGTTTTGTTTTTAAATTAAATTCTTTGCCACATTAATATTGATATAAAACTATAAATGAATTGCTTTTCTGTAATTAATTTAATTTGTTAATTTAAATAATTTACATTAAATGAAGTAAATAATAATTTTAATTTCTTTATTGTTATAAACGAGAAACAATATCTGAAAATGAAAAAAAAACACTTAGAATAAAATAATAAAATAAATATATAAACACGTTTCTTAAAGATAATGCTTTATAACAAATTCTATTTTAATTTCGCCAAAATTTCAAAACTTTTTCTGAGCTTAATAATATAGATATATTTTCTTATCCAAATAATATTTTCAATGTTTGGTTATTTTATAATGTTATTAATTGTTATTTAAATTCAATGAAAACTATCATTGTTCATTATTATAGTAAAATGAATTCAATCAACAGGTTTAATCATATTAAACTCATAAATAGTAAAATATTATTATTTTATTTTAAATATTAGTAAATATGTGAGACAAAATGCTTTGCAATTTTGTTGCCATAAGACTTTACTACTAGTCCTGAAATGAGACATGAATTCCGCAAGAATATGTAATAAAATTTATTGCTTTCATAACTCAATCATGCTGACAAAAAGCATTGTTTTTATGAGTATCATAATTCAATACGTGAGCAATAAATTGGTGTATAAGAATGTCGATAAATCTCAATTTAATATTTAAAATGTATAGTTCAATTTCAGTTATATTTTTGAAATTTGAGCAAAAAATAAATTGACACCGATTTAAAAAATATTCTGAAAATTGAAAAGAATTCAAATCATAGTGAAAATTAACAGGAATTTCTGTTATTAGAAAAATTACGTCTTCAATATTACTTATGTTTGTTTTTTCTATTGTTATTAGGGGTTTATTTTATGATGTTTATATAAATGAAATATTTTAAAAATGTAAAGAATATTTAAAATTATTCAAAACTAAGCCATTATATTATTAAAAAAATATATATATGCAAATTATTTTATCACATATGTACCGTCGTAAATATTTGTGTCGAGTAGTATTTAGTGCCTTTTCAAATTTCCTAGAAATCTATTACCATATTTAATTGATATGGACATAGTTAAATAGATAAAACATACGTTTGCAAATAGTTAAAACATATGTTTGCCAAAAATATAATTTTAAAAGAAAAAAGAATTTATAAGTACTCATTTAAACAATCTAAATATAAAAATTTTAATAAAGTAATTGCATGATGAAAATCAACATTAATTCATTTGGATTTATATGTGCTCATTTAAATACTCCAAATATGAAAATATCTTTAGATTAATTGAATGATACAAATGTAAATGTGAAACATATAGATAGACACACTCGCATATAATTTTATAAAATACGAAATAGCAGAATTTCAAAAAAAAAAAATAGTAACTTATTTTAAGAATTATGATTCAAAGAAATTTTTCTTAATTTCTTTTTGGATTTCAAACATTTTAATAATTTAATTAAATATGATTTTTTGAAAAAATAAGGCATTAAAAAATTAACAATTTCAAAAGTTACGTTTCAGTTGACGTCACGTGTATATGTGTTACGATTATCAACAAAATCATTTAATTAATTAAAACTTTAATTTATGCATTTAAGAAGGAATTTATATAGATTAATTATAAATATAAATGATCATATATATACATATACATACATACATATATATATATATATATATATATATATATATATATATATATATATATATATATATATATATATATATATATACATACATATATATATATATATATATATATATATATATATATATATATATATATATATATATATATATATATATATATATATATATATATATATATATATATATATATATACTATTTACGAGATTTATACATCTAACCTAGGATAGACGTAAAGAAGCTTTATTATATTAAATTGATTTATATAATTCTCAAATATATTAATATAGACATGTTTTTTGTACTCTTGTTAAAATCCAATTGATCCTAATAAAACTTGAGAATTTACATTATTGGTCCATTTGTTTTTACTTAGAGTTTGATCGTTGAAAATGGAAAAATGCAAAATTTCAATAGTATAAAATTTTAACTATACGTAGTTTATAATATTTGTAATAATTTGCTTATAAATATTAAAAATAATTAATAGGTGATTCATTTATTTCAAATATTTAACATATAATTACAAAAATGATTATACAAAATATGCGTACTTAAAGGAATCTTTCACTTTTAAAGATATATGCTGCAATTGGATAAGAAAACCTAAAGGAAATTTAAATATTTTTATGATAAAAATGAATGATTATTAACGACTATTGATGTTATAACAAAATTCGAGTAGCATCGGAAAGAATACTAATGGTTACCTAAAGAGCTAAATTATATTAGTGAACTGACTATATATATAAATATATACATATATATATATATATATATATATATATATATATATATATATATATATATATATATATATATATATATATATATATATATATATATATATATATATATATATATATATATATATATATATATATATATATATATATATATATATATATATATATATATATATATATATATATATATATATATATGTATATTATAAATATAATGGCTCGTTAGAGATGGAAAACTTACTTCCAAGTTGAAGCAAACGTGTGGGCAAAAAGTTTAACAAGTATGAAGATTCATCGTGGAATATCGGTAGTATATGACTCACGTGTAATGTCACGTGCAACCATTTTGAAATGATGTTAGCAGTTTGAAGCTAGTTTCATGGATTTAACCGATGTGAAAAATCAAAGAAGTTCGGTAATGGTAAGCACATCGGAAATGGTTAGTGGGTGGAAAACATTATTATCAGCAGTTAAAAATGTATGTTGGCAATACTTTTTTCTATCATCCTTTAACAATTGAATAATCGCAAACTGTGTTCACAATGGGTAACAATTTGAGTTTTGAACGCAAAGGAGCAAGGTTTGCAACTTCTTTGGAATATTTTTGTATTTATTTTGCGAATGCAATGATTTATTACACCGCATCATTACGGATGTTGAGACATGAGTGCATCATTTTACTCAAGAAACGAAGCAAGTGTCAATGAAATGAAAACACACGTCATCGGAACATCGTCCAAAGCTCCCACCAACGGTTAAAGACGTGACTACCATTTTTTTTGTTGTGAAGGTATGCGGATGGGCATAAACATGAATGCTGATTCCTACTGCGAAACACTAAGAGGTTTGCACAAAGTTGTAAAAATAAGAAACGTAGAAACTTAAATCAAATCGTTGTCCTCTTCCACAACTATTCAAAATCTCACAAGGCACAGCACATGATTTGCTTCTTAGATTTGGATAAGAGGTATGGAAGCATTCACCCTCCAGTTCCAACCTGGCTCTCCTTCTACTCCCATGTGTTCGGCAAGCTCAAAGAACATTTAGTTGGAAGACGATTTTCTAACGATGAGCAGGTTCAGACAGCTGTTCTAAGCTTAATCAAGGTCCAAGAAACGTTCTTTTATGATCATTACATAAAGCGATTACTTCTACATTCTGATAAATTTCTGCAGTGACTGAGATATTATGTGGACAAAAAGAGTATTGTATATGCATCATATTGCAATATAGCGCACTTCTCAGTAAAGTGTTTTTGACTTACATTGTTAAAGTGTAATTTACTTTTTGAATTCCTCTTGTAATGTAACCAACTAAAGTAATAAATATCAAAAACTAGAACAAATGAAAGAAAATTTTCTCCATAACGACAATAATATCAAAGAATATGACTATTATAAAAATCAGAAATTCTAAGAATTATTCGTTACGCTAAACATTTTTATCTTTTTCTTCATTTTTTCATGTTCTTCTGAGATCATGTACGAAGTGATGTAGCACCATCATTCTATTTATGCTATTACTTCACTTTTATTTGGATTGAGTACTAAATATTTAAAAAAAAAATATTTTCCTTGCTATCTTGAAATTGTCATAACCACGACTAAGTGTTTCGCTATGCTTTTTACTATTTATTTCAACGAAACGTTTTTCTTATAGTAAAAATATGAGAATAATAAGATATTTTATATTTTAAATACTTCATACTTTATATACATTATAAAACAGTACAGATTTTGATATAAGTGTACATAGGAAGCAAGTACGATCAATTCTAAAACAAGATGATATCATTCGTTTATATTATTCTAGTAAATACAATTAAATACATTCACATAACTTCATAATACTACTAAACTTTATATTGTTATTCCTAATTTTATGTATATATTTGTAAACACTTATATATTATTCATAATATTTCATGTAAATTTATAAGTTACACATATTTAAGATAAAAAGATGTGATATGTATGAAAGACATTATATATTTATAGTAAAATTTAAATTTGTGTTATTTAAAATTGTAATCAATACATTTTTACCATCAAGAATTTATATTATTTTAACCACTTTGAAAAAGTTTATAATAATTACACTCAAAAAAAAAACTTACTGCATTTTTTTCATCAATTATTCTTGAATATTTTTATATAAATATTTAGAATTTAATTTTGAATATAAAATGGAGAGTTAAATCTTATATTTCTAATTTTGGAATCAAGAATCATACGTTTGCAGCAGTTTATTGAAAATTTAAAAATCAGAAAATGTCGTTTTAAGTATGCTACATTTTATTACATTTATATTCTGCAAAGAATTTTAGACCTGTGGTAAAACTGTTTTGTATCATAAATAAAACATTTTATAATGTATCTTGGATGAATTAATTTGCATAAGAGGATGTAAGTATTTCATAATACAAGAATTATTTTAATTTAGAAATTAGATCAGAAAACATTATCCCCATTTCTTATATGCTGGGAATGCCGAGAGAAATTCATTTCATGTTTAAAGAAAAATTTGTCTCTAAAATAAAATGGTAGAGAATTATGCAACAAAACCGACTGGATTCTTACTGATCTGCAATGCTAAATTTAAAGAGTAGAAAGAAAAATTAAATGCAGTCTTCTTCTTCGAAAAATTTAAAATATGTTATTTATTTTATTTATTGTTTCTGTCTTTTTCTATAAGTTTTTTTTAACTTCATTGGTATAGTAGATAACTAAAATAATTTCGAAGTTTAGACAGTCTCAATTTTTTTTATCGTTCTTAATTGTATCATTTAATGTTGCTTAAAAGTAGATAAGAATATGTTTCCTATTTTTCTGGGTTATTACAGGTTTATATGAATTTTATTGAAATGAAATATGAAAGGATTCATTAAATAAATCCTTCATTCGTCGCATTTATATAAATGCTTAACAGTAATTAATTTTAAATAAGGAAAAGTGATTTTCAAATGGTTTGCTAATAAGATATTTCAAACTTTTATATGAAAACTTTAAAATAATTTAAATGTATATTGTTTTTAATTTGAGTTCCTTGGATTGTTCTTGCAGTGCTCCTTCTCAAGACTTGCGTAAATTATTCTATCTAGACTAAGCTCTGGACATATAAACATTTAGTGTTCAATGGAAACTAAATCAATGGAAAAACTTTTGTACTTTGTCACTGTTCTGCCATTACTTCTCTCTCTCATATCTTAAACTGTTTTGGTATCTCTGGGAGGCAACTGTTGAATGAGAGGGATGTTATCTTTGATCTAATTGTGCGACATGATCTCTTGGACTTGGCTTAGTTTATATAAGACTAAGGGGATGAGCAACAAGAATCATTCCTAAACAACATTTTTTTATTCCTTAAAATAAAATAATGGTAAAAAATAGAAAGTACTTCAATACATTTCAAGAATTTAAATCCTAATATTATTTAACAAATAATATTCGGCCAATTAAAATGATTTTTAAACCCAAAACATAAAGTGCAATAGTAAATTAAATTTCATCAACTGAATTGCAATGATAATTTGGTTGTGCATTTATTTTAATAATATATATATATATTATAAGTTACACAACATTTAAAAGCACATTAATATATTGCGCATGATATTTTATTCATATTATAATTATATTGGGTTGTATGAAAGTGACATATTGTCAGGAAATCGGGGGAAAATTTAACAAACCTTATTTGAAAGTCAAAAGTTATGTAATCAAAAACTTAACGCAAAGTACATGTTGCTCAATTTTACTTGAAAGTGAAATGTAAGGTAAATATGATTTAGAGTAACATACTTTATGTTCATGATTCTTAAACACGTTCAAAATAATATTCTTTATGGAAAATAATATTTTTATTTATATTTATAAGATAATCAAATTTATTGTGATTAATATATATAGAAATGGTTTCAGATATCCTCTTCAGAATTATTGACCGAGAAGACTTTTCTATAGAAAAAGAAGAGAAGATTTTCCTGTAGAAAAAAATCAGTTCCAGAAACGATAAACAATTTGGCAAAGTATTATAAGTTGAAACTAATATGGTAAAAATTATTTAAAAGCTCAGCAAGTGCTTAATCAATATTCCATTTATAAGTTTTCTAATTATGCATGTTAAAAATGTAAACCACAGCTATTCTTCATTTGTATCATTTATGCTGAAAAATGTAACTAAATCTGAGGTAATGTCATCAAAATATTATATTTTAAATCATATTGTTTTCAACGGTATTGAAAATAAAAATATTTTTGCTAAAAGCCTTATCCCGTCGACATTTGTACATGTATTACATCAACATAATTTGATGCTTTAAAATTTCGAACCATTTATACATATTTTTTGCATTTTACAAGCAACTACTAGTGATTAAATAACTGATGCAAATGTATACCCAAGCATCTAATGTAAGCTTTATCATTTGTGAAATATTATTAGAAAGTAACTACTAATTATTATTATTAATTAGTGATTTTACTGATATATATATATATATATATATATATATATATATATATATATATATATATATATATAGATAGATAGATAGATAGATAGATAGATAGATAGATTAGATAGATATATCAGTAAAAACTTATCCATACATATATCTTATAGTTTAAATTTATCAATTTCATTTTTAAATCCCGTCTCAAGCAAAATTTATAAAATAAGAGTTTAAAATAATAAATAATTAATTAAAAAAATTATTTTATGGAAGGTAACAATATAAATGAAAAGACAATATGAAGTTACATTATCTGTGTTTTATTATCCTGAATCTAATCAAAATATATTTCTTATATTAACAATATTTCTAAAGATTAAATTATTATATGATCATTGATCGGAAATAGATTGAAATGTTGTATTCAAAATTTGAAAATAATTATTAAAATAGGGTAAAATTATTTAGGACTTTATTGTTATACGAGAGTTTAAGATTGGTAAAAAATATTTATTTCAATAACGCAACAATTCTGTTGATGACGTTTCATGTACAAATTTATAAATGTTTGGTATATATGAAAACATAAGATTAGTTTCAAATTTTATTTTTTGGATTGAAATTTCTCATCCTTCCTGATTAAAAATTATTTGAAGATGATTGTTATTAAAACAATTGCAAAAGTTCATTTAAAATATTAAATTATATCTTGTCAGAATAAATTAACTTTTATTTTTCTATCACACGTTAAGATTTCATGTCATGACTATTGGCTGATCATGAATCGTTTCAGTTATTATATGATTAAAAAATGGTATTTTATAAATTTATCAGCCTAAAAAAGCGATATAAGGATATTCCAATACAGTAAAAATGTCAAGCAAAGTAAAATTTATTTGCTTATAGTTAGAATGATAATAAATACATAAAGCAGGTGATGTCACTAGAAATGGTTCTTGACAGTGTGTGAGAGAAAATAGTTGAAGCTTATTAAATTTTCTAAGTTATGATGAATCATTTGCCGAGATGCAGTATGACAAGTCCAAGAGATGGATGATTCTATCACACTGTATTAAAGTGAATTCATGCAGGTGAAAATTCAAAGGCAAATTGTTGATATAACCATCCACCACGGTGGATTTAATTAATGTGGATGACGACATTGTGTAAATCGTTTTCCATCTTACCTGATTGCGTGATCTGGAAAGACAAATGTATCGCGACAGTAAATTGTCCGTGCTCCTGTCCAGACATGCAAGCTAAGGCACCTGCTTTATCCTGCAGGGAAAGTGCTCTGTCGTGTGACATTTGTGTTTGTGACACAATCATATGCATGGAAATTCATTTCTAATTCAGCAAACGCATATGCACCCATGTTTCATATTAATGACTGATTGATTAGTACAAAATGTAAATCCATAGTTTGCATAATGGCAATTAATTTTTGTTATTCAAATTACAGTATATCATGATGAAATATATTTATTTTAAATGTTAGCCCTATGATGATTTTTTATATAATGTATGGTTACAAATTTTCATAACAAAATTAGATAATGAATATAGTTGAAACGTAAAAAGCTCCTGAAAGTTTTAAAAGTTAACAGTAACTAAAATTATAATATTTCATGTAGATTTATTTTTCATGCATTTTACTTGTAATTTTAGCAATGTTTAAAATATTAATGAATAATGTATAGAACCTAATAATGAATACTTTAGCTACAAAAGTAGACTGCTATAATTCATCTTGGCTGAGTCTATAGGAAATAAATTCTTTTCATGATTTTTTAAAACTTTAAGCAATTAATCTAATAAATATACACCCCCGATATTAAAAAACACCCTGACGCCTTCAAGAAAGACTGGCCAAAAATTATGCAAATTTCAGGGTAGACGCACCTTGCCGGTCTATACAAATGATGGGAAATGCGCAGCTGTTCAGCGCACATAGGATAAGAGATGAGATGAGGAATCAGCAGAACACATTGCTCTCATCAGCTAACATACTCTGCAATTTGTACACCTGCTTTCCTGGACACGGTGCGTGCACCAATCGAACACGTTTTTGATATGTATGCACGCCCATCATAGACCTTGCCACTGCCTCCTACAGAAGACACATTTTGGCAAATAGTTGACAGAGAAAGAAAAACCATTCCTTAGGACGCCATTTGTACTCGCATTGACTCTGTGCCTAGACGTGTATCGCCAACCAAGTTGTTCATACAACCTGCTGTCTCCCTATGTACTAAGCAATTCATTTCGAAATACAGATCTCACTTATTGTTCCTTGCTGTCTTTCCTCCTCTGTTTGCAAGGTTTTCTGGCAACTCCTTCTTGGTGTTGCATTTTCAAAGTCGGGCAATGCATTTTATTTTCTTTACGAAAGATAATGTAATGGGAATTTATAAGTGCAAGATAAAATAATGTACAGAAATAGATATAATGAAAAAAGTTAACATTCATCAATAAAATAACTATGCACTCATAAAAAATTTCTTTTAAGGAAAAACACTAAAAGTCTCTATTACTGAATGATATTTCCAAGTTCTATCAATTTTTTTCAATATAAATATCGGGAAGTATTGCTCTATGAAACAAATGAAAATATTTTGCAAAATGAGTCATGATAGATATTTATTGAAAACATTAAGCATTTAAAAGTATAAACTAAAACGCTATTCTATTTTTTAAAAAAGAAAGGGATGCTAAGCAAAAATATATTATGTTTTAATAAGGAAATCCCTTTAATTGTTTTAAATAATATTTTTATGTTTCATATAATTCTATATTTTTAATTTACCTTTAAATTAATTAATAGGAAATATTAAATAATAGAGTTTTAAAACATGATTATTTAAACGGAACTGCAATTTTATCTAATTGGTATAAAATGCTTAGAAAAAATTCATATTAATTAACAGTTCAAAAATATTTTTTCATTTCACAACATTTTTAACCTGGCATCCATATTATGTGATTAACTAATTATTTGCATTCCTATTTCTGAAAAAATTATTGTAAACTCATAACATGAAACGTGAATTTATACCTGTTATGATTTGTGAAGATGTGAGTGATTTTTTTTCCACATAGAAATGATATTCTATTAAACAACTTCTTGATATTAGGATCTTAATTTCGAATCATGTACGTGCTTATTTTAACCGCATTCGATTAACCCATTGTTTGATCGATGGGCTTGCAATGAAATCAAGAAAACTGTCAATGAAATGAAAAAAATATATATATATAAATTACTGTTTTCATTAAAATAAATTATGACACAGTTGTCATGCAATCCAGCATGCCGAATTCTGAATTTTGTGATCTTTTCCGCTGATATTATTGTTTATCTGGTAAAATCGTTTTTATTGCGTCCCAGAGAAAGATACCTATAATCATTATGAAGGAAATTCTAATTTGGAAACCCAGTTTTTAAGTCATCATGATGCGTCATAATACGTCATACTGGCAACATTTCTTAGTAGCCAAAACTTTTAGATTTCGGAATGCTGTATTGTGCGGCAGAAGTGGTATTAGTTGAAAACTTTTTGAACAAGAAATTCATATTGTGTAGAGCATAGAAAAATAATGAATTTCATATTTAACACAAAAATAGTTTATATAGCGAAATAGTTACAAAATAAACATATGGTATCGATAATGTCAGAGAAATGTTTTTAAATTTAATGTGTTTAGTTACGTTCTTTATAGTGGCATAAATATATACAAGACTGTACACATGTATTCTAACATATATAAGCATGTTAAAAGACAAATTTGAAATAAAAATGTCCACTAGTCTTTTAATTTCATGAGTTTATTTATTTACCTTTTATTTTCATGAGATTAATTAATCATGAGTTCATTTATTTATAGAAAAAATTAAACATCACAAAACATAAATGTAAACTTAACTTCATGCAATTAATGATGATTTATTTAATGAACTGCAATTAAAATGATGCTTTAATCATAACACGTAATGTCAATGATTGGTGTTCTTATTTGGAATTGATTTTTAATAGAAAATTCTAAAAATATTTATGGAATCATTGAAACCGAATTTTTTTCTCTTTTTTTAAAATTTTCATTTCATTGCATTAGCAATTAATTAGAGCAATTTTAATAATAATTTCTTTTTTTAAATATTTTATTTTATTTTTCATAAATGTTTTTCATAGCTGTTACAAATAAATACAAAGTTGATATTCAAGAACGATTATAATATTTTTTGAGATTTTATTAAATAATAAATTTTGCAATGATATTTTTTAATTTATATAGAATTTATTATTAAGATATGAGTAATTCTAATTTTATAATTTCGTCATGTCAATTATATAATGCTTTTTCTTGTCACTAAATTGAAATAAATTTTTGTTTTTATTATTATCATAATTTTTATCATTCCGCATCCGAACATATTATATCATGTACTTCCATTATGCAACTATTATGTTTTTAAAAATTTCTGAAAAATGAGGGAAGGAAAATACTAAAAAAATACATACTCTTAATAACAATTACATTTATTAAACTAATCATGTAACTTTGTCAATATTAGGGATAGTACCAAATTTCAATTGTAAATATATATATATATATATATATATATATATATATATATATATATATATATATATGAAGTTACGCAAAATATTTCTAAAAGAAAATTTAAAAATTGTTAAAAAATTTTATAGAAGCTGTTGTAAATAATTCTTTAAAAGTTTTAATTAATTAATTCATAATAATTATAATAATACATTGACCATTTTGATGAACTGTCGTTTAATAAAAACGGTTTGAGAAAAAAATCTTATATAAAATGTTCCTATAAAATTCAGCATTTTACAATCAATTTGAAGTAAATAAAAATGGATAATTATCTTAAAAAATGGTTCAAAAATGTAAAATACCTATACTCCTATTATATACTGGCAATTAAAAAAGTTTTTAATTGTCAGTAAATATAAAAATATGAGTTGAAAATTAATTGCTTAAAGATTGAAAAAAACGAAAATTGTAAAAAAGTGCAGTTAAATTTTACTGTCTCAGAAAAATTATTTTGAAGAAGGGATTTTAAAATAATAAATAAGCTTAAACTTTGATTTATTCATTTAAAATGCTTTTTAAAATTTTGATTTTAAAAGAATTAAATTAGCGTCAGTATAATTAGTAATACAATTCACGAGCAATCAACGTTATATTTTTCTTAAAAATGTATGACTTTTGAACAGCTAATAAAAATGCACTCTCTGTTATTAGATAAGAGTTTAAAAATTTCCAGCGGAAAACTTCATAATAAATCACATTATAATGACAAAACCCATTGTCTTAAAAGGGTTTTAGATAATTATGAGAACTCAAAAGAAAGTTAAGAGGTACATCTCGCAAAATAATCTCATTTCGGAACAGTAACATTTTAAATTAAAACTTTTGAAGCTATCACCACTTTAAATCTTGAAAAATTTAGCTAGCAAAGAATAGTGAAACTTCTTACTTCCTAAATACTTCTTTCTGTCTTAGAAAGAGATAATTACTTTCCTCGAAAATAAAGTATTTTCCCTCTTCTTCTCATGCAGCGATTGACAATGCATGCATGATTAAATGGCTTAAATTAGTTTAGGGAAGGTCTCCAGACGAATGGAGTTAAGAAATAACATTTCTAATGTGTATATTGATGCATATGACTTTTCATATATACATACATGTATATATATATATATATATATATATATATATATATATATATATATATATATATATATATATATATATATATATATATATATATATATATATATATATATATATATATATATATATATATATATATATATATATATATATATATATATATATACACACAATACTGAAAATATAAAACAATAAAATAGGAACTACAATACATTATGGAAACCTAGCCAGCGCAAAAGCAGCTAAAGAAAGATTTGCCAATATAAATAAGATTAAACATGAAAAATATTGAAACCAGAAACATAAAATTGGAAAAATACTGAAATACATTATGCAAATGACAAGAAGAAGACATAGGGACCACGTCTTCATCAGGAGGGAGATGGTCAACTTTGCAAAATGAACACTCTTTTCTGACAAGCTCGAAGGACAAATGTCTAAATATTTTCGAGCAATTCCCCCGAAAAATGTTCGTATTAAAAGAACTAAGTTAAAAAATTATAATAAATATATATGCAGAAAAGTAGATATATTCACAATAGATGAAACATAAGTACAGTAGAAATTTCTACAGTATTTATTTTTCATGTTTTAGCATATACTGATGAAAATGGAAAATTATATAAATTTATTGTATTGTTTCCGTATAAAAATATAATAAGAACATAATATGATAAAAAGAAAACTAGACTTTTTATTTTAAGTTAATGAGCCAAAATTCTGTGAATGTAATCCCACAGACATTTAATTTTGAATTTATTGTAGAAAGTTAATCTAATAATGGGTTTGTATGATAATTTAAAAGAAAGAATACATATTATAAGGAAGTTCATGTCAGTAGAAATTAAATTCTCTGACTTTAAAACATACGTAAAATGTTAGTAATATTAACATGATAAAGGATATTAAAAATAAATCTAATATTAAATGATTTTAATTGAATTATATTGAAAATTCTTACATACTTCCAAATAAAAATTTTGAAACATTCAAAAATAACCTGAAATTAGTAAAAATTATAATGTAATAATTTACTCAGTATACAAAGAAGTTTTTATTGTTCCACAATATAGAAATATAATGTTATATATTAAACGTAAATTTTACATGCGTAAATTTTACATTTAAAAACGTAAATTTTACATTAAACGTAAATTTTACATAAACGTAAATTTTACATTAAATTTATTTTCCTAATCAGCAGAGACACTAATATAAAAATAATTTTATAATTTTTATCATGCATATTTTTACATCGTAGAAACATTTAGATAACTAAAGATATCTTAATCAAATAATTAATAATTTACATTTATTAAATTATTAACTATTTTAGACATTATTTATTTTTTTCCTTTTAATTTAGTTATATTTCAAAATGATTGTAAATATTTAGATGCTATTTTTGGGAAAATGAAAAATATACATTTCTTCAATAATTTATTTTAAACAATTTTATACATTCGGAGCAGTAATTACTTAGTTGAGATGAAATACATTGATTTTTTTTAATTTAAAATTTACTAAAATTATGTATAAAAAGAACCAAGTATGAAATTCATTGTGTTGCTGAAAATATTTTCCTTCATTATTATGAAAATGACAGTGAATTTATAACTATTATGAGAATATTAAAAACACCAAGAATTTTAAGTTCATAAAGAAGTAAATCTATATCTGACAGATGTTAGTCAACAACTATTATTTTATACAGCGGAAAACAATTAGAATGATATATTTAGTGTAATATATTTGATTAACAAACATCTTTTAAAATATTTTTTAGAGTTTTTATTTGATTTTCGAAAGTTTCCAAGCAAAAATATTATTGTAGCATGTAGGAATATAGTTTTGATAAATACGTAGTTTTATTTGATTGACAACCATTATTATTCTATTTTTAGTGTCAATAATTTTAACATTTGTCTTAAAATATTGTTTATTTTAGCATATTATAAATATCTAACTGTAAATGCATTTCTTTTAATAAGTAAAATATACTGAGTTTTAATGTGAAATATAATAAGTATTGAAAAATCAATATCACTAGTTCGCATGAAAAATCAATTAATTTTTTAATTTTATATTAATTATTAAAAATATTGAAGATAAACTTATTTGCATAAGTTCAATTTATATACAAAGTATTTTTTTATAATTCATAGTATATCTAAGTTTATACTAAAAATAAGAAAGTAGTTAGATATAAATGTACACATTTTAGCAGAAATGCCATAGAAAATTCATCATTTCATTCACTAAAGATCAATGATATTGTTTTATTCTATTGTCTCATTTACATCTTAATCAAAAATTGCAATGTATGCTTTGTTTATTATTCTTAGTTTTTTATTGCTACAGGCTTATTTATTTATTCTGCAATTCTTTTATTAACTGATACAATGCAATCAAGAAAATTATTGCACATGTTGCTCAAATATTTTCATCATTTTCTATTCAACCTAATGATTGTTAGCCATCAATATAATTAAACTTTTTAAAACTAAACTAAACTGTATAATAAAATATCTGTTTCTATCATTAAATTTGCGATACATCTTATGTTTACTATTAATTATTGTGTGAGTATTATGTTAGATATAATCACCCAATCCGATAACAATACAACAAAAAATGTACTAAAACTAAAGATAAGAAAACATGTTTAAAATCTCTTTTACAGGGAAACATTACTTATTTAATAAGTTACATGCTAACATCATTCATAAATACCATTGTTTTTATCCTAAAGTAAACAAAAGCATCTTTGAAAGTTTAAGCGATACATGATAAAACAAGGAAATCGGCATATAATGTTCACTTTCTTCAATGAAACTATTTTTCAGTCATTTTTGTCTATGAAACGATTGCGTAATGATAATTTTTGACCATTATTGTCCTAAATAAAAATCATTCTTTTGAATATTATGATTGTAAAATTTTCTATCACACATTTGTAGTGTTCTTTTTGATTTTTTGGATCTCTTTTCTGAATGTGCGATTTATAATATTATTTTATAATTATGTTCATACAAATTGTGTGCTCAACAAAGATTAACGGTTATTTAAAAATTATTTTATTTAATAAAATAAATTTTGTAAAAAATTTATGTGATGGCTTGTGAATTAATCTACATTTATCTTTCTATTGATACATTTTATTTTTTCCGTGTGTGTCCAAATTGTTTTTAAACTAACGGAAGAATCTTTGATTTGCAAAGAATCATTTAATAATAGTATGTAAGACACTTTTGGCTTGTAATTCAAATTGAATTCACTTAGGTATCAATTTACTTATGTGAATTTGAGCAATATTTAGGAAAATATTGTACCATATTGTTCATGGAGATAATTTGATATTTCTGGGAGTGATGCAGAAAACGAACATTGATTCAACTTTAGACGTTCTAAGGTAGACGATAATTTGTCAATTCTATCAATTTCGGGAGATTTTGTGGGCTAAGGTAGATGTAAAATTTCGTCCCCATGTTACATTAAATTGTGATTGGAAAAGTCCTATTAAATAGATAGGTATTTCCGTTTTACCCTTTATTTCAGGTTACTAGTTACCTAGGAAAAAACTACAACTGTTTTGCCAAGCATCATATCGTATCCATATCCATATCCAAAAGATACAAGGAAGAGATAAATATCATACACTTGTGCAAGGCACTCATTTAGGAAAGTGTTCATAGACAATGAATCCCTTCACATATTAGTTTTAGCGAAAATGAAATGACTGATACATTTGTAAAAAGGGAAATTTAAATGGTCTTCAAATATAATTTTCTGACTTTTTGAAGATTTACATAAAAGTCAAATCTACCATTGTTTCATCTTAGTATTTCTCTTCAGATTCATGACTGATATGTTGGCAGACAGTAGTAGTAGTAGACCAGGCTTCTTGAAAACGTTACAAATTTTAAATTTTGTTTATTTTAAAAATAAAATAATTAAGTAATAACCTAATATATATATATATATATATAATATATATATATATATGATATATATATATATATATATATATATATATATATATATATATATATATATATATATATATATATATATATATATATATATATATATATATATATATATATATATATATATTATATACAACAATTACTTGCAAATATACGTTGATCCTTGCAGTTTCACAAATAGACATCTTAAGTTATTATGCCATGATAATCAGCTTGCTTACAGCTACATACTAGTAAACTTTCCCATGCTATAGAGACTTAATTTTGGTAATGTTGTTTTTTCTCTAACGCAACCGATATTATACATAGTTATAACTTGGTTATCTGCATTCCTCCAATATCATATGTACTAAGCATCAAACGTTTGCCAAGCTTATGTAAATTAGTATCGCGTTAAAGTTAAAGGAATTATTTATTTATTATTGCTAATACTTTGCAGAAATTTAAGCGAATTAGTAATGTTTAATAAAGTCTATTTAACGAGTTTCTGTTACATTTAAATGCATTTTTAAATGAATTTAAGTAATCCAAATTTTTAATGAATTAAATTGTTATATGATCAAACAAAATTATTAAATTAAAAGATTATTGTAAAGCTCCATAATTAAAAGTTATAAAATTTAAGCATTTAAACAATTTTTTCTGAATGATTTCTCAATTATTCCCTTTCATTATTTATTTGAAATTTCATTATTTGTTGAACTTAAATATATTTAAGTCACGAAATCAACATACTAAAGTGATAAAGTATGCTGAAAATCTATATTTTGAATAACATTTATCGATTTAATAATAGGATTTGTCAAAAGCTTATAGTATACTTTCTTGTATCTTTTCCTTTTCAAGTATTTTTTGTTTTGATTTTCTAGATTAAATTCATTTAATAAAATATTATTTCCATCTTCTTTTTACATATGGTATTAGAATCAGTTTGCATTGGTTGCTTATCTCATTTATTAATTTCTCTTTCTATTTAATGTATTGTTAGGAATAAATAAATAAATTGATTGGATGGACCTTGAGAAGCATTTCTTTGAATTTAGTATTTATTGTTAACTTAGTGTAGTTCGTATATCAAAATATGTACAAAAATATGCCCTTAAAATATTAATTTTCTAAAATGTATCATTCGTAAAATTATTTTATATATCTTAAATTTATGAAATCAATATTTTTTTTACATGATGAATAGTGTTGAATGAAAACATTTTATAAGCTAAAAAATTTTTTACACAATCAATACTATTTAATATATATCGCTAAAATGTTTGTAACACTTTGTTGCAATTATTTAAACTACATACTATCATCTTCAGTTAAATTAGAGAATGGAGTTTACGAATTGATTTAATTGCTTCTCATCAAGTGGTCTTAAAGTTTTTTAAATTACAAAATTCTACAGCTGTTTAAAATAATTACATAAACTAATGTGAAATTCTTCTAGAAAAAATGAAATTATTCTAACAAAACAATTTTATCTTCTTTAGAAAGCTATTTCAGAAATGATATGAAAAATTGAAAATGCATAAAACTTAAGAAAGCATAATGCATTGTGATAAAATTAAATCGAAACGCCCCAAAAATCTATATCACCATCAAAACTAGAATTCTCTTCAGAATCTGATAAATTATATAGGATATATACTTTATCAATCACTGAAATTTTTCTAGCAGCCATTTCTGGATAGAAAAAGGTGACATTGAAGTTAGAGCAGTAAATAAAAAATACTTCATATGCCACAATATAGTTGACGAGTAACGATATCTGCAGCTAAAATTTAAACTTAGCCCCTTGTAGTCTGTATAATTTCTTTAACTGGTTAAGCGGTAAGTAAAATGGGATTTTCAGTTAAGTAATAAAAATAAATGTCCTGAAAATAGCAGGATGTGCCACAAGAGGGTTAATAATATGTTTATTTAAATTTAATTATTGATGTATTTAGAAAAGATAAGTTTATGAGTTCTGTATTATATATTTTTTTAAAATGTTAATGTTTTTATTATATTATAATAGTTTGATATTATTTAATTACATAGTTTATTTTTGTGATACAATTTGATACTAGTGAATATCTAGAAATCAATACAGTTTGCAATTTCTTGACAAATAACTATCATTTTTTTACATTTAAGTATTTCTATGTAAAACGATATGAGATCTAAGATGATAGAGTAAGTTTTGGAGTTATAATATTTTTCAGTTTTTAAAGCCTAGAAGTTACACAAATTCTCATCAAAGTTATAATATTTTTCAAAATAATCAGTAATATATTCATAGTAAGAAAATCTTTACATTCATTTTAACCATATAACATCACTTAAGACATGCGAACAAATAATAACTTTTAAATAAACTAAGTAATTTAAACAATGTAAATGTAGACAAAAATGGAAAGTGATACTAATAATTTCTTTATCTTATGCTGTTATTAATAAGCAGTTTAAATGCTGTACTTTTAAACACAAATTTTCATTAAATTTCATATAATATTATAAGTTTCTTTTAATTTTCCTCCGCAAATAAAATAAAATTATATTTAAAAAGTGTAATTCATTTAAAATAAATTTAAATAATTCAATACTAGTCAAGAATGACGTAGTTAATTTCAAATTTAATTTCTATTTAAATTATTTGTTATTCTTTGATAGGGAAAAATATCTTTATGCATAATTGAAAAATATATGCACTGAATTTAAATAAAGATTAATTAATATGTATTGATGCATCCTAAATCAATTTCATACTAAAAATTTTGTTAAGTGTACCAAACTATCAAATATTCGTAAGCAGTGACACATTTAGGCCTAAGAGGTCAATATAAATATTGAGGCATGAATACAATGTGTAAACATTTATCTAAATACAGAAACAGAGAACCGGTCAAGTTAATAGTGAAGGAAATTACTTTGTGTTCAATTGAATTTAAGTTCCAAAAGATTTTTCCCAATTGAATGGATTAAGAGGCATTCTCCATTAAGCCATGTATAAGTCAACCTGAAGAGCTGCACCTTTAAAAATGGCTAAATTTTCAGTGTTATTTAAATATTTTCCGCTCATAATTTCTTTTGTGTCTCTGACAGTTTTTAAATTACTTAAATGATTCCTAAAATTTTAATTCTATTTTATTTCCTCATAAAATGTATATTAAAAATAAATCAGCAAATTATCCTTGTCCCTTTAATTAGAATATTTAATTTCAAAGGAGATTAATTAGAATTACTAAGCAAAATCACAAATTTCACTTTATTTTGAATCACTGGAAAAGTTTCTCCGAATGTGCATTTAAATAGAAGCTCATTTCTTTGTATATCTGAAACAAAAACATGCTGCAATTATAAATTTTTTAGTTATATTTGTTTTGAATTGTTAAATTGAAAATTTAGGTTTTTCAAAACCGAATAAATATTAAACAGATTCGCATATTTAACTTTAATTAAATAGTAATCATACATCGTCAAATATAACTGAACGTCCAAAACGTCTTTATATTACAGATTTGAGAGGTATATATTATGAGAGTAATAACATCATAGAGTACCCACTTTCCAGATTTTTGAGGTATTTCATTGATTTTCTCCGTATCCTAAAACTTCTAGCTTAGATCAATGAGGAAAAGTTTTAAATTTTTTTCTTAAAAGTAAATGAATGCATAAATTCGCTAAAACAAAATAATATAATTTACTTGTAAATTAACAATTGAATTTTTAGTGCATTAAATTATTTATTGATTGTATTATTTGTAAAACAGTTTCTATGCTTTTCAATTCAATCATCACCTACAGTTAATTTATCAATATGTTAAGTGATATATTTTCTTGCAGATCATTATGAATTATGCATTCAGTTTGTTTCCTTGGTGCTTAATTTTAGTTTGCTTGTCTGAAGCAAATTTTACATTAATATGTATAATTTCAAATAAAATTGATTTATAATTCAATTAACAATGCATATAAATAAATATAAATGGCATCTGATTCACTACACGTTGGGTAATTTATATATGTACATATATATATATATATATATATATATATATATATATATATATATATATATATATATATATATATATATATATATATATATATATATATATATATATATATATATATATATATATATATGTATATACACAACACAAATTAAAACCCTATTTCGAAAAATCTAATACAATATGTTGCTCCTTAAAAATACAGTATAAAATATGATTTATAAATATATGAGATATGACAGCAAGTAAATCTGGCGTGAAATTCTATTCAAATTTAATCTTCAATAAAATGAAACATCTTTTTTCTTTTAGTAATAACAAAAATTAAGAATATTTTTCTTACATAATAAAAGACATGCATTAAAAAAACTGCTTAAAATCATCCAACTAAGGAAATCTAATTAAATGACAGGGAATTACCTCATACTTCTTTTAAGCTATTTTTACATCTGAGACCGATTTAAATTAGAAAATGTCGGATTTTTGAAATCAAGTTTTATTCTTTGAAGTAAAGCTAACTTTTAACTTTTCAAACATTTTATACTCCACAAAACTTTTCGGTTAATTAAATATTATTCTTTAAATCACATAATTTTTCATTAAAGTCAAAAAAATCATTTTCGAATTTCTCTTATTATATTCATATAAAATTATTAATATAATTTTAAACAATTTCCATATCATGGTAAATAATAAGATTGTTTTACCTGCAGAAAAAAATAAGAAATGATATAAAGTTTTTGTATTTTATTCTCAAATTTGAACACTCAAATATGACAATTATTCTTTATTTGCAAAGTAGGTTACAGTTGTGAATAAGAAATTTTAACTAAACCGCTTATCTATACTCTTTGACTATATGTTTTAGTGTAAAAATAAATTGTAATTGCAAATTATTATTTAGCATGTTTAAATTTACTAATTAGTGGAAACACTGAAATTATATAAGTGAAATCCAGATATCTTAAGAATGTTTTTCAATACAAACCACGACTATATAATGCAAAAAATACCATAAAACTGATTTGAATTTATAAATGTTAATGGTTCTTTAAAATATAAGTAAATTTGTATATTAAAGCAAACGTTCTGTATGTAAAGATAAGTGCTCCAATATTAACAATAGTAACTACAACATAAGAAATATTTTTTTTACCAAATTTTATTTAATTAACCATAATCGAAAATGCTTGTGAAATATTGATTGAACATATAAAAGGTACATATTTTTACTTATGAGGTGATTATTTTAATAATCAATATGAAAAATTTAAATATATATATATATATATATATATATATATATATATATATATATATATATATATATATATATATATATATATATTACAGGATTCTTTATAATGAATTGAATTTTCAACATTATAAAATGTTCGTCGTTCAGCAATTCCCGGTAAGGGGTTATGTAACACGCAAAATATTTTGTGAGTATTACTTGCAACCATACCCAGTGACACACAAATGTAATCATTTTTTATGAGGCACATTTTCACCTCATTGTGTTTGTAAACAAATAGAATATGAGGTGCTGGATATAAATATACATCAGAGAAATTTCCCACTGACACCTACTCTTAGGCAGCGTCATTGTGTAGTGATCCATATCGTAAGTCATCATTGGCTCTTATTTTTCCGTGAAAATAGTCATGCTTTAATTTCTTTTCTGATTGTTATTTAACTATGCTTGTAAGAATATTTCCAAGAGTATTTCAGTAATGAAATTACAGGATACTTGATTTCAACAGGATGACGCCACTGCAAGCACAGTACGTATTATCATTGATTTTTTGAGGCAAACGTCTCCTAGATGGTGTATCTCTTATTATTAATGGAATCTGAATTGCCTGCCACTCTCACCGAACTTAACCTCATGATATTTTCTTTCTTTAGGTTTACCTAAAGACGAAGATAAATTGCAATCGTTCCAACACATCAAGGAAAACCTATAGTAAAATATTGAGGATGAAATTTCAAGAATACTAGAAGACATACTTGAAAGAGTATACATGTAAATTTCATAGAACAACTCTCGCTATGTATAGGTAATGAAACTAAACTTTATTTTGACACACTGTTTAAAGCTATTTAATTAGAACTTCTATTACTGTAATATATGCGGAAATAAAAGTGAAAGTTTCTAAGTATACATTCATTTTTTTTCACTTCATTCTCAAATCAACAAATTATCTTGCTTCAGCCTGTACTTGCGTATAAGAAAAAATTTAACAAAAATTTGTTATGAAATTATTTTAAATTTGACAACAATACTTAAAATTATGTTAGAAAATATCTTTTAAGAATTTATTTTATTTTGAAGATTTGCTGTGATAATAATTGTTAAGGAAACTTACAAATGTACAGGGCATCAACAGAATCAGTACAGGACCTGTAAGACATCAACAGAATTTTATGAAGCTTCCATTATTTAAACAATCACGTGAAATAAAATTAATAGATAATAAATATAAATCTTTCAAAATTTAGATTATACACGTAAAATTTTTATATCATGTTTACTTTGTATATTATATTATACTTGCAAATTATTAGTTCAGATTGCCATATTTTTTTTATTCACCTTATATTAATTTATTCAGCAAAATCATTCGAAATAATTTAATTATATTGTTATAAAAATCTGCATAAGCACGAGAAATTCTACAAGATTTTAGAAATTTCATGAGTACTATTTTTCCTGATATATTTACTGGTTGTAAAAATATCTGAAATAGATCAATTTTAATAATAATTTTATTGATGAAGGATTTTATAAAATCACTCAGGATTTACCATATTGGTTTTTGCAATAAATAAAAATATATATTTAATGTGATCTATAATTTAATTAAATTGTGAAAAATTACTTTAGTATCATTTAAAATCTAGGGATTATATTTAAAATAAAGTGAATGCTTAATGAAATCAGAATTTTCTAACTATTACTGGCTAGTTTTCATTTTGTTAAAAAATTAATGAACAAATTATTATTCTCTGATATCGTTATCCCAGTTAATGTCTGTATTTATGGATGTTTCTATAAGAAAACAATATTTAATCCATAAATGAATATTACTTTTTACTGTTTAATTCTCTTAATTGAGATCAATTAGTCTCATTATGCAGAGTATCATAATTGAATTATCGGGAGATACAAAAATTCCAAAAACTGTCAAAAATTTTAAAAACAATGGGAGAAATTATGATAAAAAAATATCATTACCAAGAAAGAAGTCATAATGGTGATGGAATTTTTTAAGAATAGCAAACAAAATACGTGCGAATTCACTTTACTTTTCTTCCATAACTTTTTTATTCTTCGAAAAATTATGTGCAAAATTTGAGTACAAAATATAATCGGTAAGCACAGTCTTACTATTTTGAGTGAAAAATTCATCCCTGAATAAGAAATCAAAGAGGCTTATTGTATGGAGTAATCACTTCCATTAAAGATGGCCTCCCGCTCTACCATGTTTATCCACTCAAGCAATTTCTGCTGCAGACCTGTTGCTGTTGTAAACATGATAAGGTGATCAATTGTCGTTGTAAGATCGTATGGCTTCAACGATTTTCTAAATGATCAATTTCTGGGTATGAGATTATTTGAGAGCACTTATGAACCGATTAACATTGGATGAATTCTGTCTTTCTATTTTTCAAGAAATTTGAGCTATTTATTTCAAGCTGTAGAGATGGTTGTTTTCAATTAACATAGTAATGTGTAGATTCTGCATTTGATCATATTGGACACTTATTATCACAGAAATAAATATATGGAATGTAATTTTGACCTGTTTATTAAGCTTCAATTCATCTGTAGTTATTCTTTGTGGTTCTTTTAATTATTTTTTATTGTATATGAATACCGATTGAATTGTGATACCTTTCTGGAAAATGAACAATCAACTCCATGATTACATACTTTTTATACAGAAATTAAATAATTATCTTATTTACCAGTAAAATAAACATTTTTAAATAAAAAACTAATGAAATCTAAAACGTTACTAAGCGTTTTTATTGCAATAAAATAAAATTAACAAGTGCGATACTAAAATATTTTCTTTTTTAAATACCTCAAACATACTTCCTTTTCTAGATTGGTAACTAATGATGTGAAAGGTAGCTAATATGAATAAATAAATTCAACAAATATTTTTTCTTCAATTTAATCTTAAAATATGGCTAGTAATTTCTTCTAACATACATAATAAATTAATAATAATGGGGAATATAGAATCAATTAAATGAACTTAAAAGTATTATTTCAAGAAGGTAAAAACCTACTACACAATTATCTCGAATTCAATATATATATATATATATATATATATATATATATATATATATATATATATATATATATATATGTGTGTGTGTGTGTGTGTGTGTGTGTGTGTGTGTGTGTGTGTGTGTGTGTGTGTGTGTGTGTGTGTGTGTGTGTGTGTGTGTGTGTGTGTGTGTGTGTTTACATTTCCTTCTTTACTTGATTGTAAAATTTTTCTGCACGCATTTTTATTTTATTCAGTAATTCTTATAATGATTTTATATGATTATGTAGATAAATAAATGCATTAAAAATTATACAAACTAAGTTGCCGTCCACCCTGTTTAGTGGTCAGAGAGCTCCATTGCGGATAGGGAGGTCCTGGGTTCATATCCTAGTTCGGGCATGGGAGTATCTTCTCTCTCTGTCTAACCTGTCTTTGTACTTTCTTTGTATGAATGAGTTGTGAATGGATTCCTACCCTATAAATCAGTATCCACGACATGTGTGTACGGGGGAAATCAGACTCCATACCAAATCATATTTCAGTTGGAAAAGTGGAGCACAGCGCACCACATATTGCCAGCCTAGTTGGCACAAGACAACAACAATTAAATAAGTTTCAAAGATTTCATTGGTAGTATCATATTCAAAATGTTTCTTTATATTATCCAAAAGCTTATCAAATTGAATAAATATTATATATTGATTACCTTTGTTATTTATAAAGTAGTAATGCATATTTTAAGGTAAACAATGTCATATTCATATTAGTGTTAATATTTGACGTAATAATTGTCTAAAATAAAAATGTTATCAATATTATTAAAATCCACTACATCCATAAGCTTGCTTGTTTAATATTTAAAGCTTTAACATTAATAGAAATAGACATAAATTATTTAAAGATTTAAGACTATCCTACTGTTAAATAAGTTTCAAATGGAATGGTACTCGTTACTTTCAATAATATAATATTAATAACAATACTCTTATTAGGAATAAACTTTTATGTACTTAAAATCTATACATATTTTCTTACATTTAACAGCATTTGTTCCATTCAAATTCATTTCATGATATAAAAACATATTTTACTTTTAATGGGTTCCATGCTTGTGAATGTAAGCCATACTAATTTCAATCAAAAGAATTTACTAAACGCAGAAGTGTTATTTTTTTCATTTATTGTAAAATCATTTCGTTTTATATCATGATAACTACAGTCTTATTGAAATTATAATAATATCTTGAATTACTTAAAAGTTTAAAATATTATAGAATAACATCCATACTGATAAATATTTATAATGATATCAAAAATTTTATTTCTTTTTAAAAAATTCCTTTTAAAAAATTTTTGTTAGTTAAAAAGTGAATTTGTAATAAATGTTCATTAAATTATTATTATTTAGAATTTGGCTTGTAGTCTCTAGGAAATTGCACAATTAAGCATGTGATTTTAGAAAAAAGAAATCCATATGTTCTTAAAATATTGTCATAATTTTAATTTCATTAAATTAGTTAATTTATTATGATATTAAGTATTTACTTTTTTAAAATAATGTTTATTAAAATAGTTACAAATTAAAATTCTCGACAGAAGTTTTTTTTTTATTTTTGCCTAAACTTTAATAAACAATATGATGTAAGATTCTGTTCTGCACGATATATTATAATAATACTATGAAATTAAATTATTAAATTTGCTTTTCTAAAATATATTGAGAAGAAAAATATAAAATTATGTGATTCAATAAATTTATGGAGAAATATATACATTTTTCATTTTAAATTTTGTTAAATTTTTTTGTACTATTTAATACACATTAAAAACTGAATGATACATTTGTAACTTATCATTATTCTCTGATAAGCAGCATCAAATTCCAGACACATTAAAATCAAAAATTTCCACTTGAAAAAACGACATATTTTGTTAATTTTGCTTAATTACTTCTTAATGATGTTATTACCAAAAAATCAAAAGTTAATATCCTGTCTATCATAAAAAATATTAATGCTTTCTTTGCTACATCAACATCATTAAAATCTCATTATATCTATGAGCTACGTATGCGTAAGAACATTTTGCACTAAATAAAGACTCTATTTCCTAATTATTAAAAAATTTTTTAGATATCAGCACTTAGGCTATATATATATATATATATATATATATATATATATATATATATATATATATATATATATATATATATATATATATATATATATATATATATATATATATATATATATGAAGAGGACATAGTTTTGTGTAGGCGGCTGGGATGTGGGTGCGTGCGCTAAATATATTACATTGGAAATAGACGAAAGATATTAGCTTTTCTTAAAATCGAAAACAATTTGAATAGCCTCAAAGATTGTTATAAGGCAATTGGGAAAAACGTAGTTTATATTTTATCGAAAATATGTGATCAATTTTTAAATTAATAATTCTAGTTTTAAACATGAAGTATTTATTATTAATTAAATTCTGTTGGAAAACAAAAGTGATACTGTTTATTCTGAGAATGATAACGATTTTGGTTGAAAGTTTTAAGTTCTGTATAAGTTATAATGACAGTTTAATTTAGATTAAATAAATAATTTGCATATTTTTAGTGAAACTATACTACATTTCATAATATTTTAAATAACGTCTTCTGTTTTAAAATAGGAAAATATATTTCCTGCTGTACTCAATAGATGAACCTAACTGAATTTTTATAAAGGAAACATTCTATCAAAGTTCATTGGATTAATTAATCTTCAAATTAATTGCGCCAAAATATTGGAAAAATTGACGTATACTTGAAATTTATATTTTCTGTCAGATACGCAATGAATCGACTAATTTGCTGTTAGTTAAGGTTTAGATTACGCATCAATCTTGTAATGTAAAGAAAACGCTTTTACTTGAAATAAATGATAACACAATCCCATTCAGGTTTTTGGTGTCCGGTATTTTTTTCTAAAAAAATACTACTAATTGCAGTCAAGCTAAAATTTTATCTAATAAATAGGAACTAAATCATATCTTATAATTTAAAGGGGAAGTATATATATATATCTATATATATCTATATCTATCTATCTATATATATATATATATACATATATATATATATATATATATATATATATATATATATATATATATATATATATATATATATATATATATATATATATATATATATATATATATATATATATATATATATATATATATATATATATATATATATATATATTATGTGAGTAAAATATAAATAAATATTTGATAGTTGTGAAAGTATTATCAAGCATATTGGAAAATTGCTATCTAGATTAGTCAGTTTATTATTGCTTTATTAATATATTTAAATGAATTTAAAAATTGTGATTTTTTTATTTCGAAATAATTTAAGGTGAAAAAAGTTTAATTTTGAAATAATATCTCAGATGAAATTCGTTACAAATATTAATTTAAAAAAATAAATAAAAAAACTTCCCCGATAGTACAGTTAATAGCTGAGTAAAATAAAAGCATGCTATAGTGTACAATTGCAAACTTTTAGAAAAAAATTAACTTATAGAAGCATGTGCTCTTGTGGCAAATGACGTTTATCTATATACTTAAATTATTCAAATATATAAATTATTTTGATATTAATCTATATACATAATTACAGTCCTCTTTCTGTATAAAATTTTATCAGTCACACATACGTTTACGTATGAATATAAAATAGTTTTTTACTTCTGAATGTGAAATCTGAAAGTAAAATCTTATATAAAAAACGAAGAATATTTCTTTACTTTTAAAAGAAAATATATATATAAAAAAACTGCAATTAGTTCCCTATATTGTGATAAATGTTAATATGTGTAAAATATTTATATATTAAGCTATCACTGATTATTTCTGACAACATCGTTTTGTGCAGTAATGTTTTTAAAAGGCAATTTTATAAGTTGGCAGAATTTAACAGGGTGACTGAAGTTATATTTTATTGTTTAGTTTAAGTATTCATAATTTGATAATATTTATTTTTCAAAGAAACTAATTTCAGTTTTATCCAGAATTTGAGAGTGAATTGAGGATATTCTATGCTGTTGAGAATAGTCTAACAAATTGAAGCACACGAACTAAGTATTGTAATTTTTTTTTACAATTGTATTCAAATATTTCATTATATGATTAAGTAAAAATTCCAAATGAGTTTAAATTTATTTAAAATATTTAACACAGTTAATCAAGGAATACGACTACCATTGAATATTTATATGCTGCTACAGTAATAAAATAATTTGGAAAGCATTTTTATGCATTTTTTTGCTAATAGAGTAGAAAGCCCTTTAGAGCTATATCACTGTTGTACTCACAAATTTAAGCATTGATATACTGTAGCTTTGTATACTATTATTTGTGTTATTTAGTATGGAAAATAAAAGAAAATATTTCGCAGAAAATTTAGATTCTTTGTTAATGATATAATAGTTAATACATTACTCAATTGAATACAATTGTGTTGACTATGTATTTAGTATGCCACCAGACAACCATCATATGTTAATCCGAAGAGCAAGAAATGCTCAAGTTAACTGCTCTAGAAACTCATTCATTACGGGGTGAAAATTTCTGATATTTGTAATAACGCAAAGACTCGTTAAAGTCGACACATACCTAACTGTCTAATGAGACCAGATAATGATATGAATCCAAAGTATTCAGTATAAATTTATAAGATTAGCACATGAATTTCTATTTTATAGAAAGTAACGGGGCAAACCAAAGGTAAATTATCATTTATGACAACTTCAGAATGGAGGGAGTTGTAATAGTTTTGTGTCAGACTCAATGAACTAATTTGGCACTGGTTCAAATCCACTATACCATTTCCACGTTCTAGCCGCCTTAATTATGGAAAATTTTCTGTACTAAAGGAATGATTAGTTTCTGAAAAAGGAATCATTAGTTTTTGACAATCATAAATATATGCATTTAAAAATGAAAAAAAAACATTTAGATAGAGATTATTCGCTATTAACTTCTGTTATTAAACTTTATTATATTAAGTTTTTAATTTATTATTTTCTGATAACTGATTGCTTACGCTTTTGTTAATTTATTCCGGAAAAGTATTTGCTATTCTTTTGTTACAATTCAGGGCAGTACAATATTAAAAATTGTTTGGGTTTCAACACAGCTTGCAAAATTGTAAGAATAAAAATGAGTGTTGTGTTGTAATTTTAAAGTAAAAAACTCATTATAAATATATTAATATTTTTATGATTAAATAAACGAATTTATATGTTATAGATAAGAAATAAAATTCTTTAATTAAACAAGTTATTCTAACAATGGCTTTTCAATTTTTGGATACTTGACTCCAAATGCCATTTAATTATCTCTACTACAAATTTATCAACAAACTAATTTAACTTTCACAATCATTTTTTTCTCTGACTAATGGGAAAATTATGTGAATTCAGTTAAGCATTAAATTACACAAATAAAAAATAATTATTATTTTCAATAGTATCAGTCACACATATTGCATCGAATAATTTACTTAGATATTTAAATTTTAATATATTTTTTATAATATTCTCCTATAAATTACGTATCTAATAATAAAAATGGTGTTCTAAGCATAGAACATGTTTTTGTGTGTTCATAGATAATATAAATAAAAATAACACTTGACAAAATAATTTATCTACTCAAAATATATTTTTAAGTAATTTCAAATTGGTTTGTAAGAAGATATAAATAAAATAATGTCTCGTAAAATTCGAGGTAATTTGGCTTAAAAAAAGCACTTTTCTTATTAAAAAGTATTCAATTATTTTTGTTATACCGTATGCATTTCAGGAGTCATAAATTATTCATACTATTAAAATTGCTTCAATTTTTTTAAAAAAATGCATTATTATTTATTAAAAATTAAATAAATGGCTATAAAAATAGTACAGTTATTTCTCTTTGGAATAAAACTTATAATTAAGTTCCATTTGATTAAGAAATGTATGAATACGTAATTTCATTAATTTAAACAAGATTAGATAAAAAAATCGATATATATCTTCTAAAGAAATGCTTTCAAAACGTATTGAAGTGTTTTATTTTAATTCTAAATTAATTCCTTCTAATTAGTAGGGAATAGTTTTTGTTTAAAAATATAAAGCGTTTAAAAATGTTTACAAAAATTGCATTTCATTTATCATATTCTAATTTATCAGCAGTTTGGAAGACAAAATTTTCTTTATAATGGTATTAGCCATTAAGGGTCTTCTTATACTTTCAATTCAAAAATTTTCATTTGAATTTTTACTTAAATTTTTATTTAGTTATAAATATATTTAAACAAAATAAAAATTACAATTCTGTTAATTGTTTTTCTAAAATTCAAATTTAATGAAAACTGAAGCTAAGATATGGTTATATTGGTATATCTGCCTGTGTGTGTACAAGCAGATATACCTATATAAGTAATGCTTAGTTTTTTAAATTGTAGAAGATCCAACAAATATATTGAATTCTTTCAACAATGCTAAAAACACCCACTTATATTTCAAAATTAAATTTATTTAACATTAAAACAACGTCATAGTTTTCACAGTATTCTAATAATTAATTAATTAAGGAATTTAGCTAGTTTAAATTTGTCTCATAAATTTTAAAATTAATTTTGTCAGTCGCTATTCATTAATTTAATTAAATAAAAGTCTTGGTGTGCTGCATTTGATATTATTCTTTTTTACTTTGGATTTGCGTGGATTGCCGTCGTATATTACTTACTGTATTGTAACGAGGCCTTCTTTTACTATTTTGTGGTTGTATATTGCTTAGACATATTGTTTTCTTTTATGTTCTATTGTATTTACAGACACTATTCGGGAGAATCACAGAAAATTCTCAGAACTGATCCTTGGTAAATGCAGGAAAAAGGTTTCTTATGAGAAAGTATATTAAACGTTCAATTTTCAATCACAAAAGACAAAGCATCTTATTTTTATTATCTTTTTAAAATTATGTTAGAAGTATTGAATAGCACGGAAGGTTGAAGTAATGATATTATTTTCATAGCTTACCACATCTTTCTGATGAAGATGTGATATATACGCTTTTATTTATTATTTCATTATTTTTTGATTTACAAAGTTTTGTCTTAATTGTTTCTATTTTTCATTTTTTTCTTATTTGAATTAGATGTTGTGGTGAACTCGGTAATTTTCGAAGAATCCCGAGGAAACCCAGATTCGTTTTTTTAAATAATTGAATGACAGAGATAAACTCAAAACAAAAATACAATAAAATTAATAATTTATTTTAGTAACTTAATTACAAGAGAAATTCACATTTACAATCAAAACATTCTTGATTAAATAATTGAGATTCTAAAATTATTATTTGTTTTATGACAATTACACATTAATATCATAACTGAATTTGACCAGCTTGACGAGGAACGGGAGATCAGACTCACCTCTTTTAGAAGTAGCAGTGTGGTGTCTCCTAACGTCAATGGCATTACCGGCCCAGGATCTCGCTTGGCTTGCTCATCGCTCATGAGCTTTCCCTCTTTTCTCTTTGTCTTTGGTATCTCTCCTCAGACTTTACCTTCATCTATTTGTCGGACATCTGCAGCTCCATTCTGGAAATTCGAGGCAGGGTTCTTTTTGGAATACGGTGGTTATACTTTGTATACAACTAACATCGTTTTAGCGTCTTATTATGCTCAATGAGGACCCAGTCCTCAGTTGTGGACTCCTTTTCTATGTCGGGCTTCTCTGGGGCTTCTGTGTCCCTTCTCTGTGTTTGGATGCAGTTTTTAACTCTTCATAATTTTCGGCTTAGCTCCTCCTCTTTACATCATTGGTTTTCCAAAGTTCTGTAGTTCCTCCTATGGGATAGGTTGGTATGGGATAGGTCAGAAATCTCTCCCCCTCATTCCCGACTGGTCAGATTTACAAATAATACATATCATAAAACAATATACTTGGCTTGCAATTTCCTCCAGATCACTCATGTCTTTCGAAAGGAAAAATTTATTCTTTTATTGCACTTGTTTCATTGTGCCAATTTTTATTACATCCTTTCCTTTATATTATTCCTGCTTAGTTTGAAATTTAAAGAGGAAAGTCTTAAATTTAAAGTGCAATAAAAATACGCACACCTATTTTCTCAGGGTTTGATTATGTCGTATTACACTACGACATAATCCTCCCCACTTACAGAAAAAAATATATTCATATATTTTTTTAATTCAATAAAAGTTAGCATCAAAGAAATATAATAAAAAACAAGTGAAAATGAACCCTGTGGTTTGCTAAATAAACATACTTGTTAACTTCAAATAAATCTCTCATCCGTACATATGCCTCATGACATATGGCATGAATTTCATTAATGTGTTATCTGTTGACATTATAAAATATGTTGTTAGTTTAACTAAAAGCTTTAAATAATAGAACAAAAAAATATCGTACCACCAGCAGTACTTATTTTTCCTAGTCAAAAGATTTTTTATTAATTTATCCTAAGTCTTTCAGGAATACAGGACTTGTGCACCAATCCCGAAACCATCCTAAACTATAACAGAATCTACAAAAAATGACTATTACTTTGGTAACAGATTTTATAGTTGACTTTTTCTTTAAATTTAAAAAGAAAATCTGAAATGGTATAATCAATTGTCTATACATATCATAACCTAATCACATAAAAGAAATTAATAACAGTTTATGTAACTTCACACATTCAATATTTACAATACTTTTTTATAACATGATTATAATGATTTAAAGTACAATTTTCAGGATTCAACTTTTTGTTTTTGTCCATTTCATATGATACAATAAGTTCACATTTCTACCATAAATCAGTCCATAAGAGTGACGTAATCGCTTGACGTCAGAAATTCCATGCAAAAATTATTATATACATATATAAATAAATGTCAGTGAGTCTTCACTCTGAAATCCTCTGGTCAACTATTTTAACTAGAACACATCAATGTATAACAATGAAAATATTCTACACTAAAAAAATTTAATTTACATGGAATAAAAAAATGTATATTCATATCTATATTATGACATCATAAGAAATAATACTTATGACATTTTTTTTATTTTATTTTACAAACAGATATATTTACTCTGTTTTTAATATTTGTGTTCGTATTTTTCAAATTTTACAAAAAAAATAATCTTACTTCAAAGCATCTATTCTATTTCATTTTTAAAACATAATTGCCTAAAAGTGAATCGGAACTATTCGGACACTATATCAATCACTCAAAATGTGTAAACAAGCTCATGAGCGATGAGCAAGCCAAGCGAGATCCTGAGCCGGTAATGCCATTGACGTTAGGAGACCAACAGTTACTTCTAAAAGGGGTGAGTCTGATCTCTCGTTCCTCATTAGGCTGGTCAAATTCAGTGATGATATTAATGTGTAATTGTCATAAAACAAATAATAATTTTAGAATCTCAATTATTTAATCAAGAATGTATTGATTGTAAATGTGAATTTCTCTTGTAATTAAGTTACTAAAATAAATTATTAAGTTTTATTGTATTTTTGTTTTGAGTTTATCTCTGTCATTCAATTATTTGAAAAAACGAATCTGGGTTTCCTCAGGATTCTTCGAAAATTGCCGAGTTCACCACAACATATTTTGGTGCCATGACCATTTTTCTCAGACAAATAGGACATATTTTGGTGCCGCGACCATTTTTCCCAGGCAAATTGCACATAATTTGGTACTGTGTTCATTTGTGCAGACAAATAGCACATAATTTGGTACTGTGTTCATTTGTGCAGACAAATAGCACATAATTTGGTGCCATGAGTTATTTTAATCATGAATACATAAAATTTTTGGTCTTTTGGAAATAGTTTTGTCTGAGAATTAAAAATTAAAGGGAGCAATGATTGAAGACAGAGAGAGTTCTAGATAATAATTACTTTTTTTTAAAGTTAATCTATCCAATTTAGTCCAATGAAACATTAATGTTGAATTAACAAAAGCAGTATTGAGTCAAAGTTTGAAGTAATATCCAATTGTGTTCATTGAACTTGATAATCTTTTGAAATTCTTAAGTTAAAATATTTGAAAATAAATTTTATGAAAAAGATATAACAATGCATCAAAACATTTTTAGTAAAGTATGGCATAAATAAATGCATGAATCGAGGTGTCTAAATTATAATGGAATACAAAAATTGTTTGTTATTTTTTTTCATATTTATAATTATGATGTCAATACAAGCATTTGATAAATACTAAAAATATATTATTGTCATAAATAAATTTATAAACATTGTGTAATTAGTAACATTATACACATAGTATAATTAGAAACAATTTATTGACTGTATATGTGTTTATCTTCATTCTTTTTTATTGCCGAGCTGGCAGCCGAATGGTTAGCGCAATTGCCTTCGGTTCAACAGTTTGTGGGTTCGAATCCCACCTTGGGCATGGATGTTTGTAGTGGTTCGGAATCCACTTTAAACCGTAAGTCCCGGTCTAATTAGCCCTCGTGTGCAAAAAAATGACCGTTGAGCGACAAACAAACAAACATTCTTTTTATTGTTAAAAGTATTTGATAAATAGTAGATGATAAGTTAAATAAGTTTTTAGTTAATGAGTATATGTATACGTATGATACGGGTAAAGACTAAGAGAAAAGCAAAAGTAAATAATATTAATAAAAAGTAAATAATATATTCCATACTTTTTTTAGAGTAATTCGAATTCGCATTATGCCTAGGTATAGTAGTAGGAGAAATAGGGAAATTTCCCCAGAAAACGCAGACTCTGTTCATACTCGCGTGAATGCTAATTCAGCTTGCCAACCTAACATGGCAATGATTCAAGTGATTTCAACCTTTGATGGAGATAAGGAATCTTACAAATTTTGGTTTGATCAGTTAGAAAATGTTGCTGAAATGACCAAGTGGGGTGATAGTGAGAAAATTACGATTTTAAAATCAAAATTAATAGGGGCAACAAAGAGATTTTTGATTGAGGATAATGATCTACAAAGATCAACCTCTTTTCAGTTTATCAAACAAAAGTTTATAGAGCATTTCAGCGAAGAACAGTCGTTAATTGAATCAAATCTACAATTCTCAACTATTCAAATGTATGAGCAGCAATCAGTAAAAGCGTTTGCTGAACGTTTTAGACAAGCAGGTAGCTGTTTCATAGGAGCGTCACAAATTATAACAAGGGACAGTAAAGATTTATTTAATAAATTACTATTATCGCGTTTTATTGAGGGACTTCTTCCAGAATTGCAAAAGGATGTGATTCTAAAGCATTCTAACACATTTGATGAGGCGGTAAAAGTAGCCAGTGACGTGCAAAATGCGGCTTCGCTTTTTGTAAAATTGTGAGTGAACAGCATTAATTCGACGAAGATATAGGGAGCAATCAAATGAAAGCTCGAATCACATTAAGTGCGAAACGAAAACTAATATAGATGGTAATAAGCAATGTTTGTTTTGTGGGAAGATTCGACATTATGTCGCTAACTGTTTTCAATTAAAAAGACTGAATGAAAATTTTAAAAATATGAACGTCGAAAAGAAACAAAAGGGCTATAATAACCAAAATAAGTATGAGGAGAATTTTAGAAGTAATAGGAATACGTTTCGAAATCAGCAGAGGAGTAATCGCTTTAGGGGGAATAGGAGTGCTTTAAATGGGGAGGCCCAGGGCGGAAATCCTCAGCCAGTGGGAGACAGATGTCAAAATTAGAGATGGAGCGTGAACGCTTTGAAACGGAGACGGCGGCTCCAAAAGTAAACAAACAAACAAGTAGAGGGGAGAAAAATTTCATAAGACACTTTTCTCAGGACAGAAGGCATAAAAGAATAGACAATGAGGCGCAGAACTATTGCCCACAAAAAAGGAGCATAAACAGTGGTGGAAATGTGATAGCAACAAGAGATGAAAATGATTAAAAAATCACTACAGTTTCAAATAATTCCGTGCAAACAAACAAAAATGACTTACCAGTGGTGAGGGGTAGAATTGTAGAACGGTCGGTTCCGTCTGGAAGTCCTCGAGGAAAAATGGATAGGGGGCCACTTTCGATTGGGATTCTCCTCGACACGGGGGCGTGGGTGTCATTGCTGTCCCAGCTGAAATTTGATAAAATAAGACAGTATATCGAAGTGAAATATGTACAAAAACATGCAAATATTTTAACTCTGACAGGCGGCAGGATTCAATATAATCAATGCGTAGAAATTTCTTTTCAAATTGGAGACAAATTGATATCACATGTAGTGTTTATTACTCCGCAGAGCTTTCCTAATGATTATGACTATATATTAAGTTACAAAACTATGAAAAAAGCGAACATTAATCTATATGCAAACAAAAATTATATAACTATTGATGAGGAGATAGTAAATTTGGAGAAAAATTGCGGTAGAATTAGTGACAGTTGTAATATATTGAGATGCATTAACAAAAATAAAATCATACTACAAGCTAAAGAAAAGAAAATTATAACACTCAAACTACAGTCCGAACTATCGAATTCCGAAGCTTTATTTATACCGAGAAAAGTAAATTACCAATTAAAATTATGGATTCTGTGGTAAGTTTAAAAAGAAATGAATTTGATATGGTAGTAGAGAATTTAAGTAATGAAAATGTCGCATTAAATAAAAGAATGACATTAGGTCATGTCAACAAAGAAATAGACATTATTGAATCAAAAGACGGGGCACAGGAAGTAATCAGTTTAATACAAGCCAGCACAGAAGTATTACATTTAAGGAAACAAGAATTTGATATAAGAAATTTTAATCTCGACAATATTCTGGAAGAGTGTAGCTTTGCAAATTATTGCAGGAATATTTTGATGTTTTCTCAGTAAATCTCAGAACTTTAGGAGAAACTGATTCTATAAATATAAAGATTTCATTATCTGATGATACTCCCCAGCATTCCAAACCATACCCAGTTCCATTTGCCTTGCAACCTGAGTTAAAGAAACAACTTCAAGAACTGCGACAGGTAGGAATAATTGAGGAGACTAACAGCCTGTGGGCTGCACCAATTTTAATGGTTAAAAAGAACCCCTCCCAAAAATTTCGGACTTAGTCGATAAAATTGCTGGTTACAAATACTACACTACGTTAAATATGTCAAATGCGTTTTGGCAATTAAGAGTTCCACCTGAGGAACGAAAATATCTAGCATTTACTTCAATTTTTGGAAATTACCAATATTCGCGATTAGTTTTTGGTTTAAAGAATAGCTGAGCGTATTTCAATAAATTAATGAGTGAAAAATTATTAAAGGATTTAGATTGCAAGGGAGTGTTTGCATATTTAGACGATGTAATTGTTGTAGGCAATAGTTTTGCAGAAATGCTAAAGAAAATTGAAGTTGTCTTTTAAATATTGCGATTGTTTAACTTAACGTTAGCTCCTACCAAGTGTAAATTTTATAGGTCTTCGATCAATTATTTAGGATACAAAATATCAGCAGAAGGGATACAACCAATAGAGTAAAATATAAAAAAAATTAATGATTTTCCAACTCCAAGAACGATACGTCAGTTGAGGAAATTTTTAGGTATATGTAACTACTACAGATCATTCATTAAAAACTGTGCAAAAATTTTAGATCCATTAGAAGAATTATTGCTTAAAGGAAAAAAGTTCAAGTTTTCAAAATCTTGTGAAACGTCCTTCATCAAAATAAAAGAAATATTTTTATCAAGCCCCTTTATGATCCAGCCAAAGAAAAACGAATCTGGTTTCCTCGGATTCTTCGAAAATTACCGAGTTCACCACAGCATATCCTGGTCCCGGCACCAAAATATGTTGTGGTGAACTCGGTAATTTTCGAAGAATCCCGAGGAAACCCAGATTCGTTTTTTTAATAATTGAATGACAGAGATAAATTCAAAACAAAAATACAATAAAACTTAATAATTTATTTTAGTAATTTAATTACAAGAGAAATTCACACATTTACAATCAAAACATTCTTGATTAAATAATTGAGATTCTAAAATTATTATTTGTTTTATGACAATTACACATTAATATCATAACTGAATTTGACCAGCTTGACGAGAGTTCAGACTCACCCTTTTAGAAGTAGCAGTGTGGTGTCTCCTAACGTCAATGGCATTACCGGCCCAGGATCTCGCTTGGCTTGCTCATCGCTCATGAGCTTTCCCTCTTTCTCTCTGTCTTTGGTATCTCTCCTCAGACTTTACCTTCATCTATTTGTCGGACATCTGCAGCTCCATTCTGGAAATTCGAGGCAGGGTTCCTTCTGGAATAGGGTGGTTATACTTTGTATACAATTAACATCATTTTAGCATCTTATTATGCTCAATGAGGACCCAGTCCTCAGTTGTGGACTCCTTTTCTATGTCGGGCTTCTCTGGGGCTTCTGTGTGTCTTCTCTGTGTTTGGATGCAGTTTTTAACTCTTCCTAATTTTCGGCTTAGCTCCTCCTCTTTACATCATAGTTTTTCCAAAGTTCTGTAGTTCCTCCTATACTTCTATGGGATAGGTCAGAAATCTCTCCCCCTCATTCCCGACTGGTCAGATTTACAAATAATACATATCATAAAACAATATACTTTGCTTGCAATTTCCTCCAGATCACAGATCTCTTCCGAAAGGAAAAATTAATTTTTTTATTGCACTTGTTTCATTGTGCCAATTTTTATTATATCCCTTCCTTTATATTATTCCCGCTTAGTTTGAAAATAAAAGAGGAAACTCTTAGATTTAAAGTGCAATAAAATTACACACAGCAATTTTCTCAGGGTTTGGTTATGTCGTATTACAGTACGATATTAGACATCTTTTAAATCATTTCTTATTTAACTTTATTAGTTTAGATATATATGTATATGATTTAGGGATGAATAGGCAAACACTTATATAAATATAATTTCCTGGAAAACGTATCAATCCCATATAATACCTTATTAGTCATGTACTGCAATCAATTAAACTTGCGTCTAAGTACCTAACTTTTCAGATTAAATTAAGAAATCTAAAAAACAATATTAAAATACTGAAAAAATGTAGGAAAAGAATGACTGAAAGTGTTTTATATTCATTAAAAACTATATATTTTTGAAAAAGTTTATTCACATTGTTTATCATTTTAAATTCATGTATAAATTACTTAATGAATTTATATATCTGATACTGAACCATATTAACGTATGAGGAAGAAAGTTGTATTTGCGATATAAATTATTAAATTCAAGTTTTGGATTCTTATATTTAAATATTTTGAAAGCTTTAAAATTGTATAGAATAATTTAACATGAAATGTATGAAATAGTATATTATTGTATATTATGAATTGTATAAATATATTTAACATGAAATTGTATAAGGTAAATCATGAAATAAGTTCTTAAAAGAAAATTTTTTCTCCAATTTAAAAAAAATGTATGATTGTCTATTCTTCTAGGAACACATTTTATTCCTTAGTTTGAATTTTTGAAATATTCTTCATAATAAATGTCCTTTTATTTAGTAAGATTTTTGAAAATTTCTTAGAAACTATATTTACCCACATTAAAATTAATTAATTTCATACGCGGCGAAGATACTTTGTGAAAAACTCAATAAATTGATCTTCATTTTTCAATCACTTTAAAAGTCTGATTTGTTGAGGGAACAAGATACTTGATGAACAATCATTAAGTTTTATTAATAATTTGATAAAAATCATTTTCAAATATTTAAATTAAAATAAAAAGCATATGCTACTAAACATCTATTAGGATAATATTAAATACGATTCTTTTCAAATCTTACAATTTTTCTTGAACTTACAGTAAAAGCAACTGAATATTATTCAGATTAATGTGTTTAAAATTAACAAAATATGTAGAAATTTTAAATTTTTAATACATTTTGTTGAATTATCATTTGAAATTAATATTCTTTACACCATGATAATATTAAATTGTTATTTACATTTTATTATTTATTCATAATTTTAAGATGCTTTCCATTTTATTACAAATATTCAGTGTGATCAATGTTACAAATATATTTAATAAATACCTATGAGAAAATAACAAATATTTTGCATAAAGATATGTACTGTTTTTACGTGCTGTGGAAACATCAGTTGATCATAATGTTTTAAAATTATCTTGTAATCTGCCATATAACCACAGATTTTGCACAACAAATGTGTGGTATTATTGTTATTACAAATAAGCAAGTTGCTTATAATGTTCTTGTAATTTAATTTTTAAATTGATCAAAAGATTCTTTACAACAGGAAATAATTACATTTATTCTGATGAAATTTCCTTTAATCGAAAAGTTTTTGAACTACATGAAATATGAGAGTACGTGCAGCAAATATAAAGAAACAACACATTTAAAGTTGGAAATGTTTTTACTATATCTGTCATGTCCTGGAATAAAATATTTAAGCTGGTCCTATTATGGATCATACATTGGTTAAAGTAGATAAATCTACGATAATATTTTATAACCTACTCTTACTCACGTGAAAATACATGCTTCTATTTTTTATAGTAAAAATACTGTCTCAATTTAGAGAAATTAAATTTATTATCTGATATAAATAAACTTTTCTGGAAAAATTTTGTTTCATGAAAACAGAAATAAGCAATGATCTCGGTCTAGTAATAAAATACAAAATTTATCTGGTTGTTGGCTCTATAGCCATTATGTGTAAAAAAATGTAAAGCTAGAAAATGCCTTTTGCTTTGTCATAATCTGAATCTAGATATTCAAGTAGGGAAATTTGCTTTAAAAATAGTTTCGGCTTTCATGCATGCTAAGAAAATTGCTATAGAGTATCTATAAAATCTGTTGATCATTTTTAAAAGAAGGATATAACCAAATAATAGATAAAATGTCTAGGCAATATAAATATGGATTTCTTTAACTCAAACATTGACGAACCTAAATGTTAACAATGAAGGTTTTTTTATGGCCTCCACTTTAGATCTCTGAAACGATTCACATAATCGAATCCCTTCTTGCGTTTCTCGTTTCATATACGGCCAAAAAATAAAACATATCTTTCACAAATTAGTTTATTCGTGACTTTAAATAAGTAATAATCCATTTAGATCTGAAGATTAGAAAAGAAGAGTCACTCTTCATTTTATTTGTGTCTTTTGACACTTTGTTCTTGTTGTCAAAGCAATTCACAAAAAAATTATTTCGCTTTATTTTGGTGGTTTTGGCAGAACCAATAATTGAGTATACACTTTATAGGTAATTTAAAATATTGTTCAAAAATAGTACTCGAAAGAAATTACCCCTAGAAGTCCTGGTGGAGAAGGTGAGCTCAGTGAATGCTCTGGAAAACGCTAATGATATTTATTTTATTAGCTGTCCTTAGTTGACAAACTTTAATGTATAAGTATTAAGAATGAAATCTTTGATTTATGAATATTATGGAAATAAAATGCTTATATTTATTCCAAAAATGCATTTACACGTATGCAAAATCAAGACATTTTGCAATTTGTTGCAGAACCTATGAAACGAATTCTACTTAAAAATAATCCTTGGTCAGTATCTGAACCTTATTTCTGTGTAACCATTTCAAACATTGCAGCAATGTCTGTGTTATTTGCGGTGCTCAGTCTTTCTACTTTTTGACTTCTCTGCACCGTTAGCAAAATTGCTTTTCCCACTCTTGATTTACTAACAGTCATACTAGAACTTGTATAAATGCGATAAATATGGATTTTTCTCATAAATACTTATATATATATATATATATATATATATATATATATATACATTCATACATTCACAGTATCTTACGCATTTACATTTTTTACAGCCGTTTACAACCCAAAAAATTCGATTTCTAGCATTATATACACGTTCATTCACTACATTACAACATTTAAAAGGGTAATATTCTAATATAAATTTCTATGCTTGTTATTGCTCATTTTTTAATGTGATGGAGTTTGTTTTTGATTCATTTTTCTTCTTGAAATTACATTTGTAACTGCAAACACAATTACAATGCTCAAGAGCGATGTTATCGAATTGAATGTAACTTTGACACTTCATATTTCATTAAAATGTGTCTAACAAACTTGTTTTTTTACTGCTATCTCATATTAAATTATATTCGATCATTTTTTAAACACTGCCCCAATAATTTGAAATACCATAAAGTACTTTTGTACCATTTTCGTTAAGTGTTTTTTGGATATTTAATAAATTTAGACAGAATATACTGTACATATACTTATAATTGTGCATATACGTATAAGGTTTTTTAAAAAATGAATTTATCTTTGTTAATCGAAATATAAATGCTTGAAATATTGAAAATATCTCAAAAACAAATGTTATAAAAATATTAGTAGAGGACTAGATTTATTTTACTGAAATATAAAAACTTAATACCATCGGAACAGAATATTTCAAACCAATAAAATAATAAGCAATGTATTTTTATTTAGTTATCATCATTTTTGTCTTAATACATACTTCTTCTCTAAAGAAACAGAATGTTCTTTTTTCGTCACGCTGTTTTTATATATTAGGCTTATTTATTTAATATAAAATATTTTGAAGTGAATAATGAGGAAAGGAAAACTTTATATTTTCAGTTAAAAAAGATTATTATAAATCAATTTGCTTAAATTCATAAGATATCCTATAATGTTTCTTCGAAAATTTTGTTTTTCACTGAACGTAATCAAAATATTTCTACTATACGAGCGTTCTGTTTATTCATAAATAAAGGCAATTACTAGACTTGGTACAATGCATTATCTGAATTCATGCTACTGTAAGGCCAAATTTTGTTATAAGAAATACTATATTTTATAAGGAAATTACTTACCAAACATGAAGCATTCAATCTTCAATCCGTGACTTTTGTTTAGTCACAGTTTTTAGTATGAATAAGACTGCATTTGCTAGTTTTAATTATTAAAATTGGTTGATGTACAATATTAAATGTAAGCCAGTTTCATGAAAATGAAATAAAATAAGTTCAAGTCTTATAAAACTTTAAAATTTTATATGATATAAAATCTAGAATAAATTAATTACTCTTCTGAACACGCCTTGTGAAATATTGAATAAAAAAGCATAATTTTAGAGCATAAAATGTAATATTTATTAGTTTTCTTTAGAATATATTTAGTTATATTATCTTTTATGTATGTATATAGTGTTATATTTATTATATATTATTATAAATTTTCAGTACAGCATTCTTTTTATTTACAAAGGTAAATTTGATAACTTCAATCAGTTATATATAATAATTATGTAAGATATCAGTTTATTTATATGTATATATATATATATATATATATATATATATATATATATATATATATATATATATATATATATATATATATATATATATATATATATATATATATATATATATATATATATATATATATATATATATATATATATATATATATATATAATTTAACATTTTTACAAAACAAAAGTAATGTTATTCGAATGTTATTAGTTCGAATATTGTAACATAAAAATAGAAGGAATTTGAGAGTTCTATAGAAACAATCAAAATTTTGATGAATTATTCGAAATATGGTTTTAATATTACATTATACGTATATAGTGGTTTTTTTTTTTTATAAATCTCTAGTAAAAGGAATTTAATAGTTGAAGGAAACTACTTGCAAAATATTAAAATAATTTAACTTCTGATATTTCTGCTATTCATGTCCCAATGTATACACTATACGCTGTAATAATTCTAGAATACTATAAGAAAAAAAAACAGATTTTGAAACATTTTATTTTATTTGAATTCAGTATTTTTCCATGCATATAAAATTCAATAAAGCCTGCTTAACATGTGTCTCTGGAATGTTACAGTTGTGCGATTTAACCAGGCAGTTCTTATTATATCTGATGGATTAAAATTACAACAAATGTTGATGTGGAGAACTTTGTATTCAAATATATAATGCATTTTTAATAATGTATTCCTTAATAATTTAAAATTGTTTTATTAAATATTTTATGCGTTTTTGATACCGCATAACATCAACGTAACTGACTGATTACACAGAATACACATTTTTCAGATATTTATTCTATGCAATATATATTATCATGCCACGCAGATCCTTATACAGCAATATGATGCATAGGGTGTGGTTTGTTTACTGAAAAAGTTAGTATCTTTTGCTTCCATTTTGATAACAGACATAGTTATGATATTATTTACTTTATTTTTTAGACATAATTATTTACGCTTTTGGAACACTGAAGGGAAACATAATATTCTGGAAATGTTTTAAGTACTATTGATTTCACCTGTTTAATTATATTTCTAATATTTGTGTGAGTTGTAAACATGCTCAATTAAAACAAGTAAATTAAAGATTGGTTTGTGTTGTTAATATTTCTATCAATAAATACACTTTTCTAAAAATGAGCATTCTCAATAATTTGCAATTTTTATGCTTTTTTTTGTTCATATTCTGAATTTCAAAATGTTTCTAGAATATTTTGATAACAAAAGTGATAACAAATGCAAGACATGCATAGATAAATAAGATGGGACTAAAAACATTGCGTGCAATGCGAACATGTAAGAAAAATTTTTTATTAAACTATTATATTAGGGTATTTATGCTTATTTGCTTTGAAAAATTATTGACATTTAACATGAGAAGGTTTAAGTGATTTTAAGAATTACATTTTACTTTGCATACCAAAATTACATTTCGTGAGAGGTAAAATTCAATCTTACAAATTGTTATATCTAGGTTACAGTTAGAAGCTCGGTGGTTTAGTGGCAGCGTTTCACGCTCCTATGTCACATATCCGAGGTTCAATCCTCGAGCTAGGCAAGGTTAACTCTGCTTTTCATCCTTTCAGTGGGTCGATTTACTGAGTACCAAGTATGCTTGGGAACTAAACACTGGGGGTTTCGCGTTAAGCTGACCACCTAATCGGGACATATGCTTCGCAAACCAGGGCCCTCGGTTATATAAACAGTTTTGTGCACTGTAGGCCTTGGCCCATATGGGCTGTCGTGCCATGGAGTTTAGTTTTAGATTACAGTTATATGTATTCATTATAGACAAATTTTTAAAAAAAATGATAAAAATAAAACATATAAAAAAAGAATGTTGAAAGATTAAATCGTTTATATTCCATAACAAGGAACACATTTTACATTAACATTCTTACGAGCAACTAATATTTGTTTCAATGGATTTAATTTAAGGTTAAATAAAACTTACTTTATAATTATTAAAAATGATAGAAAATTGTTATGAATTACATAAAATTATTGATAATAATGAAAAATTATATATGTTCAAGACTATCTAATATGTAACAATTTCAGACTGTTCTTCAATTTTTGAATATGTATATTTCATTTGAATTATTTGGTTTATGTAATAAACGAAAAATTCTTATATAAACCAAGATAAAAGAATTTATCTTTTATCAATTAACTTGATTCACTAAAATACATTTTAACATATTTTCCAGTCAATTAAAACTTTACATAATTTATATATTTATATATATATATATGTATATATATATATATATATATATATATATATATATATATATATATATATATATATATATATATATATATATATATATATATATATATATATATATATATATATATATATATATATTTATATATTTATATATATATATATTTATATATATATATATATATATATATATATATATATATATATATATATATATATATATATATATATATATATATATATATATATATATATATATATATATATATATTTTGAACACAATTTTTGGTTTTAAACAATTATAAAAAAGTTTAAATAAAGCTGTAAATTTCAAAAGCTGTAATTCTTGTTTTAATTTTTATATTATGAATTGGTGAAGACTATACGAAGCCAAATATTCAAACCATGTCTTATCGGGAAATCCGTAATCCATAAATGATATTTTAAAGATAGTATTTCTGATTCTAATAAATTACAGCAGAAGAAAATTCTTAAATAATCTCTACAACATTTATAGATTTAGATATCAGAGACATATTTCACTCAATCTCTTTACAACCATTATGAATGAATATCATAGGATCAAAAGGGACAATTCTTAATGCAAACAAGTTTATTATTCTGTGTGACGAATTTGCTATACATAATAAATACGTCGACAAAACCAACAAATATTACCAAAACATTTGATGAATTCATAGAGCTTCACTTATGTTTTTTTTCATCATTATTGGTCAATCATTTAATGATTATTATAGAGCATTTTCTTCTTTTCAAAAGAAACACAAAAAATTCTGAGTTTTGAAATCGTATAAGTTCACCACTAAGTTTAAAAAAACAACCTGTGATTTTTAGGATTAATTTTTAGATAAAAAATTACCTTAGTTTGCAAAAGGAGAAAAAAATATCACAATTTTCAACCATCTATCCAAACATATGACCTTATTAATGTTAGAATCATTATTTGTTTTCCCAAAAATATGAAAAGTATTGTGATCAAGCCTGAAATTTTTATTCCGAAGTTATGTGTTTTTTAAACGAGATTCGCAAATATAACAAATTAATTTTTTGTGTTTCCTTTTTTTAATTATTACTCAAATATTCTCAGTTAATGATTACTTTGCGCTATGTAATGTAAAAATTGATAGATCATCTTAAATATCTTAAAAATTATCTTACATGAACATAAAATACTCCAAATTTTGAAGATTATAAATTTTTTCCATTATCAGCATGATTAATAGTGTCTTTTATCTAGGTATTATTTAATTACTTTTTCCCACAAAAATTTTTAGCGGATAGTTTTTTGATGAATATTATTTTTCACTAAATTGTGAATAAAAAAAGATTTAGCAAAATAAACTAAATGTTTACTTAATCATATTTTATCTATAAAGAATTGAAAAAATATGTAATAGTTCCTCTTTCATTAAAATAAACTTTTTAAGCAATTTTGATTTTCTGAGCACACTAGAAAAAAATTCTTTAAAATATACTCTACCAAAAAAGTAGCAAAAACATTTGCTCATTTATTAATTAAATGAATAATTTGATAAATTAATACAATTATGCTGTACAAGATATTTTAAGAGATTTTAATAATTTACATTAATTACAGAGTTTCTTACCTATCCATCATATTTTTGGATAAAGTTTGATAAAATACCCCAAATTACTTTTATATTAACATAATGTGGAGAAAAATTGGACATAAAAATAAAAAAATTTTATTAATTACTCAAGTCGTCCAAAAATAATTGCTATATATTCATGTTAATTTGTTTATTTTTTCTATAAAGCACACTCATTTTTAGTAAACGCATGATTAACAAAATATAAGATTTATTAAAAAAGTGAATAGTTTTAATATTTGTATATTATATATACACTGCTGAACAATTGTTAAGAACGGATCACAAATTGCAATGTAGCATAACATTAAGAGAGACATGAGGTCTAGTACGATAAAATATAGTTGCTCCATTGTTCAGACATTAGAATAAAGAATATTTATTGTTCTGGAAAGTACAAATGCTGTGAAACATCTGAAAGAAAAAATGTTCATTTGATGCTGCATACGGAAAAATGGAACAATGCATCTAAAAGACAGCAGGTACCTTGAAGAAAGGTATCAGTACGGGATATGTACACCCTGGAGTGTGTTGCAACATTCCACACGTCGTATCATATTTTGCACAATATTATCCAGCAGCTGTTGAGGCAATTTATCCCATTCCTCTAGGAGTGCACGAATGAGGGTGTTCTTGTTTGTCGGAGGATAGTTTCGACCAGCAACTTGCCTCCCCAAAGCATCCCACACATTTTCAATTGGGTTTAGATCTGGAGAACGTGATGGCCATACGAGGCGTTGAATACCCTCGCTGTCTAGACAATCCTGAACAGCGAGTGTTCGATGACATGTTGCGTTGTCGTCCATAAAAACAAATTTATCACCGACAGCACCACGGAAAAGACGAACATGAGGAAGTTGAACTTCATTAATGTATCGTTGGCCCGTCATAGTCCCATTCGCAACCCCATGTAGGGGCGTGCGGCCATTGATCATGATGCCGGCCTACACCATGACACTGCATGTCGGATATCGGTCCCTTTCCTGGATATTTTCGGGACGATAAGCAGTACCACTCTCGCGCCAGATCAGTTCGCGTCTACAATCCGATGACAGAACTGAACCTACTCTCATCTGAGAATAGTACGCATGCCCAGTCCTGTTCAGTCCAATTGCGATGCTCACGACACCGTTGCAAACGTAGCAGAACGGTGCTGTCTGGTCAATGGGACACACACAACAGGTCTGCGGGCGTATAGTCCTCCTCCCCTCAAACATCTGGCAACAGTTTTATGGGAGATCAGCTTTCTAGAGGCAGCAAGAAACTGATTTGCCACCTGCTGAGCTGTGGTGCGCCTGTTCCTTTTCGCTGATAGGACAATATATCTGTCTTCTTCAGGAGTCGTACTTCTAACACGACCTCCCCCGTCACGCCTACTACACATTCCAGTAGTTTTAAATGACTTCTACGAGCGATGTCGAACTCCCGTGCAACATCTGTTATTTTTCGCCCTTCTTCGATCTTTCCAACAATTCAGCCACGCATAAAATCATCTAATTGATGTCGGGAAGACATGACAAAAATTTCAAGTTCGTCTATTAAATCTTTCCTGTAAAACTTTGACTTGAAACAACAACTGTCCACACGCGTCAAAACCTTTAAAGCTCTTATGAATGGAATCACGTGATGAACAGGCACAAAAAAATTGCATACGCATTCTTCTTCTTACTATATCCCGCAATCATTCTAATTTTCCACATTTTGCTTCCTTTCATTTTGTGGTTGCAATGGATGATAGTGATATCCGTCCTTAGCAATTGTCCAGCAGTGTATATGTGTGTGTTTGTGTAAAAAACCATCACCAAAATTTATTTAGTTCTAAATATCATAATTTTGAATAGCTGTAATATAATTATAGCAGCTATTGAGTTATAATTGACCACTGACACACTTTTTACATCATTTTTATTGAGCATTCATAACTTATTTTTCGTCATTATCTGCTGTAAAGTTAGTTAGCATAAAATATCTGAAAATTTGGATTACATCTTGAAATTGGATCACATATAAATTTTGATTACTGTGAAGCAAAACTCATAATGAAAATAGGATTTATTTTTATAAGGTAAATGAATACAATTTGACTAAAATAATGTTGCTGCACCAGCATACTTCTCTGTAAATAGCCTGTTACAACTATATGTCGATAGAGGGCGCACTGCACTAATATTTTTATTACAAATAAGATTCGGCGCCCAAGAAAAATGTAGATGTTTATTTTGTTCAATGTCTTGTTATCTTTTTCCATTTCTTGTCCTGTTTAAGTATGTCTTATGTTAATAAAGAAATTAAAAACCTGCTCAAGGTAAGCTTATTTAGAATTTGAATTTATTATTAAGATGAATTGATAAATACGATTAGTAAAAGTTGGAATTTTGATTTAGCAAATTGGAATTTTATTAGAAAATCCATACATGGTGCCGAAACCCGGGAAACCAGCCTTTAGAATTTAGATTATGATTTTTATTTTTTAAATAAGTAACAGAATACAGCAGTATTTGATTTCATTATTTGTTTGTCTTACATGAAAACATATTTAATTATTTCATTGTTTGCACAATATATTTGAAATTAAATATGTCGGTCGATTCGAACGAAACAACGGTTGCTTTGAATCTTGATAAATTGAAAAGAAAACGCTCAACAATTAGAGGCTTGTTAACAAGAACATTAAATAAGGTTAATGAACAGCTAGAATTAGAAATTATTGATAAAGCAACTCTAAATGAACTTTTACAGCAATTATGCGAAAAGTCAGAGCTAATTTATGAATTAGACTTAGAAATTGAAAATTATATCAATGATTTAGATCTGCTAGAATCGGAAATTATTTCAAGTCAGGAAATTAGAGAAAAGATAATTTCTACTAAATCGAAAATAAATACTTATTTGAAATCGGAACCGAAACTATTAGGAGTAGCTAATGTACCCGTAACATCGAAAAATGAAATTAATGTAAGACTACCAAAATTAACTATAGAACCATTTTATGGTAAATACGAAAATTGGCAAGAATTTTGGAGTCAGTTTGAGGGATCGATACATGAAAATAAGAATTTGTCAAATACGGATAAATTTAGCTACTTAAAATCGTTTTTGAAAGGTGAAGCTTTGGTTTCGATTCAGGGTTTGACTTTAACAGAAAATAATTATTATACTGCTGTAGAGTTACTAAAGAAAAGATATGGGCAAAAAGATATCATTGTTAGAGCTCATATAAATGTGTTGTTAAATATGCGTCCTGTAAAATCCTGCGGCCAGTTGAAAGAATTACGCCAGCTGTGCGATACATGTTATGTTCAAGTTCGCTCACTTGAAGCCGCTGGAATACAATTGAATAATTATGGTAGCCTGTTATTTCCTATCTTATTAAAATTGTTGCCGGAAATTATAGTTTTAGAATACAATAGATATAATAAAAATGATGATTGGGATTGCTTGAAACTTAGAATTTTTAAGAAATGAAATCGAAAATAGGGAAAAAACAATTTTATTTCGTGATACGAATGAAGTGAAAGACCAGTCGCACTCAAAGGGATACCCGAAGTATTTCGCAGCGAAAGGTCATAATTCTTTTCACCCCACACAAAAATACAAACAAAATGCGACTGCGCTGGCGTTAAATGTCGGAACCGCAGGAAAGGAGGGGGAATGCGAATTTTGCGAGAGTGACACTCCAAATAAACATAGTAGTAAAGAATGTCTAAAGTCTATTCTCGAGAGGAAAAACGCCTTAAAACAGAAGGGGAAATGTTTTTTATGTTTTAAAAGAAACCACACTGCGTATAACTGTTTTTCGAAAATGCGGTGTAATAGTTGTAAGGGGAAACATAATAGTTTATTACATGAATATATTAATAAAATTGATGTGAAATCGGATACTGCTGTCACTTCTGTTTCAGAAGAGGACAAAATTGATAATATTTATTTGCAAACCGCAACTGTAAATATTGTAGGAAATAATAGAAATAAGAAATTTCGATGTTTGATAGATAATGGTAGTTGCCGATCTTTTATCCTTGAGCGGGTTTCTAAAGAGTTAAATTTAAAAATAGTAGGACAAGAAGAGTTAAAAATTTATACGTTTGGTTCTACTGAACCAGTTATAGAAAAACGAAATAAAGTGAGAGTTGAAATAAATTGTCCCTTTATGCGAAAACATTTAGTTATCGAAGCTTTAGAAACACCGAATATTAGCAATGCTCATATAAGTGCACCTGCAAGAGATATAATTATACAGTGTAAGAAAAACAGAATAAAAATAGCGGATCAAAGCTTCAATGAACGGCATTTACAGCTTTCTCTGTTAATAGGCAGTGATTATTACTGGAAAATTGTGACTGGTAAAGTTCGTAGATTGTCAGGAACTTTAGTTGGATGTCAAACAATGTTCGGCTGGACGATTAATGGTTCAGTTGCTACATCAAATAGGATGATCACACAGCAATCTGCTAACGTTATGAAAGTAGCTGTTCATACAATAGGAAGCAATCTAGATGTTGAATCTAACCTGATATTGCGTAAATTTTGGGAGATTGAATCAATTGGAATTAAAAACGAAAGTAATAATACTGATAAGGAAAACGAAATTTTAAATCAGTTTAAAAAATCCATTAGTTTAAAAGATAACCGTTATCAAGTTAAACTACCCTTTAACGAAAAGGTTGAGGAGTTGAAAGACAACTATGAAATAGCTTTTAACAGACTAAATAGTTTAACTAAGAAATTTAAGAAAAATCCAGAATTCTTCAAAAGATATCAAACAATTATCGATGGTTACCTTGAAAGAGGAATAGCAGAAGAAGTTTCTGATAATCCCAAGAAAATATCATTTTATCTCCCACATCAAGGAGTACTTAGAGAAGATAAGGTTACAACAAAACTCCGTGTGGTATTTGATGCCTCTGCTCATGCCACAAATTCCCTTTCATTAAATGAATGCTTAGATGCTGGACCAAATCTTAATCCAGAATTATTAGGAATATTAATTAACTTTCGACAACATAGAATTGCATTTACAGCGGACATTGAAGAAGCGTTTTTGCAGATCTTACTTTCAAATGAAGATCGAGATGCAGTTCGATTTCTTTGGTTAAACGGGGAATTAGAAAAAGAATATAAAATTCTCAGAATGACTCGAGTTATTTTTGGAGCAACTTGCAGCCCATTATTGTTAGCAGCTACACTTAAGCATCATGCTGAAAGTCTCGGAGATAATTATCCAGTTGTTAGTGATTTAATTGAAAATTGTGTGTTTGTTGATGATTTAATAAGTGGTGCAGACAGAGAAAAAGAAGCCATAGAAATTAAACAAGACATGAAAAGGGTTTTGCAAAAGGCTAGTTTTAACATGAGAAAATGGAAAACAAACTGTGTTTCCTTACAGCAGAAATGGGACGAAGAAGAAAACCCTAGTCTAACGCAATTAACAGATTGTGGCAAGGTCTTAGGATATTATTGGGATAGTAGAAAAGATACATTAAAGATTCCAGTACCAGAGGTTACCATACTGAATCCAGATGAAGAAATTACAAAGAGATTCATATTGAAAGTAATTGGTAAACTCTATGTTCCTATAGGATTTATTAATCCATTTACTGTTACGTGTAAAATCCTTGTTCAGGAATGCTGGATTACTGGATATGAGTGGGACAAACCATTACCATCAGACATTCAAAAAATATTTAAAAGGTGGTGTGAAGACTTAATTAATTTAAAGGAAATTCAAATCGAAAGGCATTACTTTAAAAGTAACAGCATTAAGGGGATATCTGACATTCAATTGCATTGTTTCAGCGATAGTAGTATTAAAGCTTATGGTGCTGTCGTTTATATTAGGTTTATTGAGAATAATGAAATAAAAACTACATTTGTTTCATCAAAATCTAGAGTTGTTCCCTTGAAAAAGATGACTCTTCCGCGTTTAGAGTTAATGGGTGCTGTAATAGGTTGTAGGTTAATGAAATATATCTTGCATAAAATTAATTTGGAAGTAAATAACTGCCTTTATTGGACTGATTCTACGATAGTACTTCATTGGGTGAAAGGAGATGCTAAAAGGTGGAAACCATTTGTTTGCAACCGAATAATTGAAATTCAAGGCATCACTGATCCCTCATCATGGAACTACTGTCCAGGGGAAGAAAATCCTGCTGATGTTTTAACGAGAAGTGAAAATTCTTTAAGGTTGAAAGAAAATCGAGCATGGTTCAATGGACCTTATTGGCTTTCTGAGGAACGTAACCATTGGCCTATAGCATATCTAGACCCAGAAATGAAGATAGCTGAAGAGGAAAGGAAGAAGAAAAAATGCATAATTTTACAAGCTATTTGTATTGACTCAAATACTAAGGACTTATTGGAGATATGTAAAATTAATAATTTTACAAAATTACTTAGAGTTACTGCGTGGATCAAAAGATTTATTTTTAACTTGAGAAATAAAGGGAATAAAAAAGAAGGGCCACTGACAGCTGAAGAGTTGAATGATTCCGAAAATTACTGGATTAAAAGAACACAAGAGAAAGAATTTTCTACAGAAATAAAAGGTTTAAATTCTAACCAAAAGTTACCATTTTCTTCAAAAATAGCCTTGTACAAACCATTTCTTGATATTAATGGATTGATTAGAATAGGTGGGCGATTACAATTTTCAGACTTGAGTTATGAACAAAAACATCCTTTGTTGCTACCTGGTAAGGACGAGTTCACTGAATTAATTATTCGCAGATGTCACGAAAACACTGGGCACGCTGGATTATCAGAGACACTATCAGAAATGAGAGAAAGGTTTTTCATCCCTAAAGGCAGGCAAAGAGTAAAATCTTTAATATTCAAGTGCAATTTATGTAGGAAATTCAGAGCGATGCCTGCTACCGAAGAGATGTCTTGTTTACCCCCAGATCGTGTGAGGGAAGCATTTCCATTCGAAATAACTGGATTAGATTATTTAGGTCCTCTGTACATATTCGAAAATTCAGAAAAGAAGAAATCATATATTTTGCTATTTACTTGCGCAGTAACACGTGCTATACATTTAGAGCTGACAACTGATATGTCAGTTCCGTCATTCTTGAGAGCATTTAAAAAATTTATATCCCGTCGAGGACTATGTAAAACAATATATTCAGATAATGCGAAAACTTTCATTAAAGTGAAAAGAGATTTTAATCTTTTAAATGAAACTTTAAGCAAAGAAGAATGCCGAAATTATTTTAGTGAACGAAGAATAACTTGGAAAAACATCGTAGAAAAGGCAGCTTGGTGGGGAGGATTTTGGGAGAGACTTGTTCGCTCTGTGAAGACCTCCCTCAAGAAAATTTTAGGAAAAACATCTCTAAATTATTTGGAGCTTGAAACCACGGTCGTAGAAGTTGAAGCCATTTTGAATTCTAGACCACTAACTTATATAGATGAAGAAAATGAGTCAGTGATTCTCACGCCTGCTCACTTCCTGATAGGTAGACGAATATTGTCTCTTCCTGGACTATCCGTACTACCCCTTTCAACGAAAGATGTTCTCACCAGAAAATATAAGCATCAACAAAAAATAGTGACTACCTTTTGGAACAGATGGAAGAAATCCTATCTTTTGGAATTAAGGTCTGCTCATCAATCCACCTTGAGAAAGAAAAATCCTAATTTAATAAAGAAGGACTCAATTGTTCTAATTCACGAGAATAAAGTGCCAAAGCTTATGTGGAAGTGTGGTATCGTCACAGACGTTCATATTGGCAGAGATGGAAAGACACGATCCTGTACAGTGAGACTTCCGTCTGGGACTCATTTGAAACGTCCAATTCAGTTGCTGTATCCAATCGAACTTTATGAAAATTGAACTTTATGATACATTTAGTAACATTGTTTAACTTTATATTTTCTTTTTCTTTTACAGAATTGTAGTAGAATTGCTGCTGAAATAATGAGTAGCTTTATAATTACTGTAAGCAGTATATGTATGTATCTTTATTTAGGTTTGATTTTTGATATTGAAATTAACTTTAGAAATTAATAAATTAATATGTAAAGCTAATATATATATATTAATTTTTACATTATTATGTTGTTACAAAGGCATATGTTATTATCACTAGAACATAGTATTATTATTAATGATTATTATTAAGTATTGGTCTTATTGTTTTGAAAATCTGTGAATTAACTTAGTATTAATTTAGACTCTACTCTTGATGAACTTTTGAAGTTCATCGGGGGGAGGATGTTGCAACTATATGTCGATAGAGGGCGCACTGCACGAATATTTTTATTACAAATAAGATTCGGCGCCCAAGAAAAATGTAGATGTTTATTTTGTTCAATGTCTTGTTATCTTTTTCCATGTCTTGTCCTGTTTAAGTATGTCTTATGTTAATAAAGAAATTAAAAACCTGCTCAAGGTAAGCTTATTTAGAATTTCAATTTATTATTAAGATGAATTGATAAATACGATTAGTAAAAGTTGGAATTTTGATTTAGCAAATTGGAATTTTATTAGAAAATCCATACATAGCCCCGAGTTGTGCTGTGATAGTTAGACAGGAGCTGCCCGGAAGAATCTTTGGGATTTTGAAGCAGTTTTTAAGTAGAAAATGTTAAAAAGATGGAATTTTTGTTAATACGATTATATGAAATTGAATCTTTTATAGAAGACATTGATCAGCCTAATGAGATGCTCCTGATGAAATTTTTTTTCTCATGATAGATTTCGCTAATGCGAGCATAGTGAGAAAAATGATGAAGATTCTTCATAGAGGATTTAGGAGAAAGCAAAGTTGTAAGCAAAATAAGTAGCTTCAAATCATAAAAAAATAATTTTAAAATAAAAATTTTTTAAGTTTAATAATGCAATGCTGTAAGTTTTATAACTAATGCAAATGAAACATTTTTATCTTATTATACAACTGCGAAAATCAACAGATGGTTAATGTTTTTTTATACACATTGAGCGTCAAATAAATATCAGATATTTTCTAATTGCAACGAAAAAATCTTCTGAAACAATATGCTAAAAATCTTTAAATACTAAGTAGTTTCTCTTAAATAGTCACAAATGAAGATAAGAATTGTGTAATTATTTTTGAAAAGTGTCTGCCAAAAATCAATGAAGTCAATTTAAGCGGACTAGAAGATATTCAATGTCCAACAAAAGTCCAAACCCGACAAAGATGTATGTCATACATGTCCGAGATTCAAGTATGATACAACTACAATTTATTGCATAAAAGACGATATTTTTATTTTCTAAAATTATTATCTTTATGTTTGATCCAAGTGCACGTCGATTCAGAATCTTTTATACGAGAATTGAATTCTGCTTTTATAATTTCTAAATGTTATATGTTTTTAAACATTAAAAACATAATCTTATTTATATTATATTTTTATAATTAAAAATGTGTAATTATTGTGTATGATGAAAACTTACTCATCTTATACCTTGAAGTTATCCAATCACCCCTCGCGAACTACAGCGTCAGAGCTAAGAGCCCGCATACTGAAGGTTTAGAGAACAGCAAAACAAAGAAATTGAGAAAACAATAGTCGTAGCTATATATTTATTGCTTAAAATGTTCCAATGAATGATCGAAGCATATTTATCAACAAAGAGTCCCTGCAATGACAGAAAGGGAAATTAATACTGTAGGATATTACTATGCCATGTTTTATACACGCCTATTTAGGTCAAGTTTTATTATAAGCATGCTAGCCCTGATTAAAGTAGAACTTTATGACATACTCGTTCAGTTTTTTTAGGACAACCCTCGATTTCACTTGAATATCCTCACCACGATGAGGATATTTCTAAACGTGTCTGTAAAAAAATCCGAAGAAAGTTGGGGACGTTGTTATCACACATCAGATTCCTCATAACATTGTGTAATGTTTAGGACATTATCTCCTTTAAAGGTTAAATATTTTTAATAGTTATTTTTAAATAATTGAAGGATCAGCAGTTCTGAAACAACCATTTGCGATATGTTATGATTCATTTCACAATAATTGTGAGCTTTATTTTCAATACGATAACGCCATCCTCTAACATGCTGCAAGTTTCACGTTGATATGCGAAATTTGATTAATTTTCTCTTGGTGTATTAGACTGACTGATCTTACTTCAATGAAACACATTAGAAAATTTTTGTAAGATGATTGCAGCATAATCTAGTAATAGTGATGATTTACATTGACATTTAAAAGCCAACACTAAAAAAGTAAGTAGATACCAATCTATGTTATATAAATGGTAGAATGTATAATGAATCCAAAATGAATCATGCTTTATAAGATTCTTCAATTTGGGTTGATTTAGCACCGGATTAGATCAAATAACTATCTGAGTTTTTCTTAATTTCATTTAAATATATTTTGCCTTCAACTTTTGTCAAACTTACAACTCCTTCTGTTGAATTTTAAACTTGCTGAAGTCGTGAATTATATGTATTATATTCATGTATAATTCAGAATTCAGCAGAGCTAAATTATTCTTAATTAAGAATTATTAATTTAAAAAGAAAATAAATTGAAAATAATTAATATTCCATTAATTACATACTTTTATACAATGCAAAGAATTAATTTTAATTTATATTATTTTGATGGATATTTTTCTTATAATTTATGATATTTCATATATTTAACATTTCTGCTTAGTATTTGTAAATAAATAACACATGGTATCTAGAATAAATGAGTTGTTGATTCTAAAATTATTCCTCAGAGAAAATATGTATTTAAATATTTTAAGTAACTTATTTATATAAAATATACTATATTAATAAATAAGAACGTAATATAATATTTGACATTCGGAAAGCATATACCAAGATATTTTACTTCGGGATTAGGTGATATATAACATGCTTGTATCTAAAGATTCAATGTTATGGTTACAAATGAAGATCACTTACTGTCAAATGTGATTTCGTATAATGTAATATTTGTTTCAGGCCAACTACTGTATGATATTTTAATTGCGTTAATAATTTTAATCTCTTTAATTTTGTTACATAAATGAAATGAAACTTTGTAATATATAAAGTACAATATTTCCATAAAATTATATTTATAAAAAGAAAATTAGATGTTAGATAATACTACTAGGCAAAATTGCTAAGTAGTGTTAAGTATATGTACATTACTGCAGTTATTTATTGTTATATGAAAAAAATATCATACGAGATTAATATAAAAAATACAAGGTTGTAAAAAATGACTTTTTTAAGTTATTTCTTTCCAAAAAGATATTATTGTTTGCAAAATAGTTTAAAGAAAAGTCTGGACTTTCTCTTAAAAAATGCATGCTAGATGAGAATTTTTAAAATCCGAATATATTTTTATAATCCGAATATATATACTACCTTCTTAAAATGAAAATATTCCGTAAACAAACTATGAGTCTATTTTTATGAACAAAATTGCGGACTATGGATAAGTAGTTCCTGGGTTTGAATCCCGGTACGGGCATGGATGTACTTTCTCTATCTATCTATCCTGTATTTGTCCTTTCCTTGTATGAATGAGGTGTGAATGGTTGCCTACCCTATAAACGGGTACCTATGGCATGTGTGTAGAGCAAATACGTACTTTCACTTTCATGGTGCTCTGATTAAAACGAAAGACACTTCCAATCGACTTAAATTCGCATAGCCAAGGCATAACGAGCTTGACTTGTCCAAGCGTCATTAGTAACAACAACAACAAAAAAGTTTTAAAAGGAAATTTTGTCTGTTGGAACTTTGTGGAAACCTAGATTTACATTGAGTTTATCTTCATTTTCAGGTATAAAAGGTATATTATATCTCTTGAAAAAGGCCGGGATTAATTATGCGCTTAAATATTTATATTTGTTTATCATATAGATATGACTTTGTCTTTTACAATTCCCTTACATGCACTCCCTCATTAATTATTTTAACGCCAAACATTGACAGAAAATGATATTAATTTAGTATATTTTACTAATACATTCTTGTAGGAAAATTTACTTAATGAATTAATAAAATTATTGATCAACCCATGGTTAATAATTAAAGTATTAATACATATAATTCATGATACAATATTTGGAAGCTTAATATCAGAATTTAATGAAAGTTTAAATCAGTTTACTTTGACAAAACAAATGTCAATAACATTGCATGTTAAATTCTGCTATCTAAATATAACTTTAAGTGAAAGACATAAAGTTACTGATATTATCACAACACATCATTCAAAAGATTCATTTTTATGATCAATAGTAAATTCAATTTATTATGATAAAAACTTTACAAGATTGAGAAATAATAAATTTTAACTAAAATTTGAAAATATTTTGCTCAATAAATTCTTAAATATATTTCTAAAAAGTGAGCCCTTGGAAAAGGTAATGAATTTGATTACGCAATAAATTCATTTTTGTAAAATATATAGTTTAAATTAGTTAATAAACTCATTTACATTAAAAAGTGAATAAAATCATTTATGTATAAAATGTTAACTAATGAATGATAAAAGTTGTTTGAATTTCAGTAATAAATGTCAAATAATAAATATTAAATAATTCAATTATCAATATTAAATAACACTAAATTACCGTAAAAATAAAATCATATCAATAAAAATTCAGTATTTTTGAAGATAAAAATTTCCAATAGGTTACCCCGTTGTTTCTTTGGTGATTTTTTGATGTCAAGATGTGACTATGAATATCACCGTTGTCGTTACACAAAAGCTATTCTAATGTAAGTTTACTAGAGTAACCAGAAATTAAAATTTATAGCAAAATGTTTAGGAAAACTAAAGGGTACCTGATTCGACATTTAAAAATTTTGTGAATGTTAAATACGTAATCCGAGAGGCTATTGTAACATATACTGTACTGTGAATCTTGTATCGATCAAAGAACTTGAACTCAGAAAATCAACTTATCTGTCATAAGTCGATCCATTAAGTTAAATCCTAAACTCAAATCCTTCTTTACCTGTCATGCCACAAAATGAAACGAAATTCTTTTCAACAGGATTCTGCAAAATATGCTAGCTATCTTAACCCATTAAACTTCAGTTAACTCAGGAATCGAATGAGATTCTTCCTATTGAAAGCATGACAATATTTGAATCTGATACAACTATATGAAAACAAAACAATATTTCCACGGACTACTTTGATCCCAAAGTTATATATAATGGTCTTTAATAGTACAAGGAAAAGGTGGGGTTTTTTTACTCAATTATTGATGGTTTCTAATTAAAAATCTAAATCAAAATGAACTGATTATCTTTAGAAGTAAGTTTTCGAAACATCTGTTTTTGTGTATAATATTCAAAAAGATATCTACATACGTTCATATGTGTGTGTCTGTGTGTTTGAGTATCATCGAAAAAGAATTATCAAAATTGATACTATTCTCATTGTCTGGGTATGATTTTAACACTTTAAAAAACATCAATTATCAAATTCTAATGTTCACTAGAGGCCGTGGTAGCCAAGAGGTTAGGGTATTGGAAGGGCGGGATATACCCAATGTCACCAAAGACCCAATAGTACATGCGATATATGTGCTCGATAAATCTGTGGAATCGAAAGTCTTGTGGGTAATCATTGAGCAGTTACCATGGGTGCAATGGTCTGGAGAAAATTTCCTTCCCCTTCAGATCTATGTCAAAATTGAGGGAGTAGATCCTCTGTTAGAGAATTTAAAAAAGAGCAACGACGCACTTCCACCTTCGTGGCGCTCTGATTGAAAGAAAAGACGCTCCCTATTGACTTAAATTCGCATAGCCAAGTGTAGCAAGCTTGGCTTGTCCAAGTGTCATAAGTAACAATGTTCACTAAAAATGCTAACATTTTTCAATGCTTATTCACATTAACAACAAATTATTAATGAGAATATGCCTTCAAAAAAGTTTTAAGAAAAAAATAGGAATGATGGTAAGATATAATTCAAATTATTTCTTGACAACTATGCGTTTATGGGAAATTAAATGGTTACTTCATTTCATTTTTATATTACCTTAATACTTAAAAATATTTTCAATAAAAAATATTTTATTTCATTACTAACAGGATAAAATTAATTATTTTTGCTGTGGTTATGTATCATTATTTTCATAAATAGCTTATTAATATCATATTTTATCAAGAGAATGCTTACAATTTAGGGTCGAAATTATGCAATAACAATAAACTTAGACATTTAATTTCAAAATCTCATGAAATATTTCGAAATAAAAAAATGTGATATGCTAAATTAGTACCTTGAATAACTTCATAACCTGTTGTATATTAGTTTTTTTCAAATATAAAGTATATCTAAAATAGCATTTCAAATCGAATTCATATTTTTCTTGACCAATATCATTCACTAAATGATTATCTGAAATTGTTGTAATGATTATAATAAATCCTTTATAAATTTAACCTTTCAGATATTTTATTCATTTGAGTGGGAAAAAAATAAACTTAAAATGTATTTAAATATTTAAAAATAAAAATTTAAAAATACTATAACATTGATCACTATTTTATTATTTAGATATATTAATTAAATCTATTCGTTTTAATTTTTAATAAAATTTTCTAAAATAGCAGACTGCTGTTTTTTAGGAACAAAAAATTTTGTACTTAAGTTTTATACATGCTCTATTATTTTATTCATCCAGTAAATAATCCATTATATTTGTATTTAGACAAATATTACATTCTTCAACTATTTAAATATTTTAATCAAAATAAATATTGTTACATATGTTCTTCAAAATGCTTCTTTGTTCTCTGCTTGATTTCTTTTCGAAACTGTGAAAAACTATTTTTTTTCTTAACATTTTCTGCAAAATAAAAACCTATCAATTTAAATACTATTGAATAACATAATCCCTCTTATTTTTGAATGCACACAGTTTTTGTCAATGATAATATATCTTACTTATAAGTAAAAAAATATTCACATGTATTCCATAATAGTAAAAAAAATATGAAAATCTGGATAAAATAAAATAAATTCTCATGTTACATTCCTAAGACTGAACTACTTCTTAATTCTGTCCTCCAAAAAGAATTTTCATTTATGAAAAAAAATTACTAATATTGTCGTAAGTGACCAAGTAAGTTGTTCTCCAAAAATGATTTTCATGGATACTCAGTCGTATTCACTGTCAAAACCCTGAAAAAATCGTGAAAGTCTTGCATACTAAAGGAAGATGAGCGCAATCCCTATGTTGTTCTAAAGTGACTACTATCGAAACAAAGTCTTTTTGTTTTCAGGACATTGTAATAACACTAAAACATAGAAAATAACCTCTTTTCTTTATGTGGGATTTATGAATACAAACATCTAATAATAAACATTTCTTTATGAGGCACTAGAAAGCTGAAACGTTTTTCAAGAGCATTCTGACGTTAAGTCAAACATTTCTGAATTAAGAGGTTCACATTAAATGGAGTTACTTCAATCAAATCCAAATTATTATGCGATTATAAAGGTCAAAAAGTGAATACTTTGAAACAATTAAATCCCACACATTTCATGCATATAAATTTTTCTAATTTTATTTTGACTTATGATACAATGCAATTATCAACATTTATTTTTGTTTTAGTTATTTTCATGAGGATTCAAAACACAATTACTTTTAATAATAATATAAATTTTTATCGGCTATTTCACTGCAATCATGCATTTTGATAATATTTTTAGAAGTTACTAAATTGATAATTATTGAAACTACTTACTAGGATTTCATTAAGGTATAGTTTTAAATTTCTTGTAGTTTGAGGGAAACAGTGCTTGTACTGGATTTCTAAATTTAACAGTGATTTTTTACCGTTTGTGATGCTTTTATCTTGAATTTGAATGAATTATGTTTGAGAATTGAAGCTAAATATTTGACTGAATAAAATATTGAATTTTAGTATTTCAATTCTTCAAATGTAATATTCTTCGTTAGTAATTTTATAATTTTAAAATGTTTAAAATTAAGAAAACGTTTTTGGGAACTTTATATTATCTTTAAAGATTTATGCATACATATAATTATATAGTATTTATATTGCATTTTATTAAATTTTTCTAAGCTCTTGTTGTTTTTATTATGAATAAAAAAAGGTTAATAACGAACAATAACATCATTTATGATAAAAACATTTTATTAGAAAAGTAATTAAATATAACTACATTTTTATATGCCAGTAAACAGTTTTTTTATTAAAAATTTGCTTAATAAAAGTTATATTAATACTCCTTGAAAAATATCCATGTCGGAATTATCACAATTTTTCTCATAAAAACATTTTAAACTTACAAAAAATTGCACTTTTATGAATAATTTTAAACCATTTAAAAAGAACTAAAGGAAATTTATTTAAAATTGATAATTTTTCTTACTGGATGAACATGTAAGTGGAATTTCTTTTCTATAAAAAGAAAACAAAGTAAGTCTGATTTAGAGATTATTCTTATTTAATGGTTTGAGACATCACAAATGAATTAAGGCTTTTTTATTCTAGAACTTTATATCAAATTTTAAAATAATCACTCACCGTTTTTGTAAAGTTTCTTAGAAAAATTTCACACATTGTTTTAAAAAAGTTTTAACAATTTTAAATGACGAATTCGAGAATCAAATTATTGCTTATAAAATAATGCATAAATTTAAATTCGAAAAGAAAAGAAAATTTTATAGCATTTTCAGTTTTTAATGATATTAAAATGCTTTATTTTGAATAAATTATACAATATTATATACAAGCAGCTTAATTTATTAAATACACATTAAATGATTTATTAGGTGAATAAAAGCAGAAAAGACAATTTTCTTTTATATGCACCAGTTCATAAATCTATTATACTTTAAGAAAGTTTTGCTATCATATAAGAATTAATGATGTAAATATTTTCCCATTTATTCTGGATGGAACTTTTGGTAAATTTAACTATTTCAGAGTAGTTAAGATTTATGTATTTAAAGATAAGAATAGGAGATTTTATTTCCCTCAATGATTAAAAATTTATAGGGAAAATAACCTGTTATAATTTTTTATAATCGTTTATAAAAGAATTTTACAATTTAAAATATTTTTAATTCTTCAATATATTTGAAAATAAATTCTTTTGTAATTTTTAACGTTGGTAGTTACTTTCCCAATTATTGTAATGTTAACACCATTAGAGTTGTATTTTAAGAAAGTTTTATTTGATATAATTAGAAAACAAATCGTTAAAAGTTAGGGTGATTAAATTTCGTTTTAAGTTTTAATTATAAAGAAATAGTAATTAAAATGTTCATCATAATATACATGAATATAAGAAAAAAGTTATTTTTATTTAATAAAATTCAATGCACACATATTTAAATAATTTTAAGATTAATGCAGTCTTAAAAGCTCAATCAAATTTAATTTAAATATTAGTTTTAACCTTGATATATAATTTATATACTTTAAAGTATAGTTTTCTCCTCGTTTAAATTTTTTCATTCCTTAAATGGTATTTATGCTTTATGAATTATAAAATAATAATAAATTATGTTATTAAAAATGTATTATACTATTGAAATTAGGTATGTGTGTGTATTAATTCAAAATTAAAATATTACACAAATAATTTCACAATAAACCAATAAGATATTGGTAAGGCAATAAATATATGTAGTATTTTGTTGTAAATTTGCCTAGTAAATATAAATGAATGACCAAAGATACAGATGTAAATTTTTCTTTATTGAAAGGTTATATATAAAATGTAATTTGATAATCTTTGAAATTTAAGAAATTTATTAATTCAGTAATTGAAGAGTTTTGAAATCTTACTTATTAATCGATACATGTTACAACCAAGCTCAAATATTCAACTTATTATCTTTTATTGCAGTTACTCCATTATAAATTACGCACCATGCAAGTTTTAAAAAAGACAGTGATACCTAAAAACTAAAATGTATTCTCTTTGCATTGCAAAACCTACAAAAACGATTGTTGATAAATTGTTTATAATAAAAAAAAACTTCAATTTTTTGATATAAATTAATTTCTTTTCATTTAGAATCTTGAATTGTAATTTCTTGTTTAATGAAAACTGTAATACATACTTTTTCAGCACATTTAGCAGATTTTCTTTTCTTCCTGCAAGAATTACGGTTTAATAACAAAAATCATACACAATGTTTCATTCTTTTGAAACAATTTTGGGAATATTTTTTAATTCGTTAACAAGAATTATACATTTGGAGATTTGAGAACTTTTAATGGTTTTATGACCCGAAAACATAACATACTTTTAACTGTTGTTAACGTATGAAAACTTTTAAACTGTGCTCTTTACAAATTATACAAGCCACGCTCCCGTAGACAACCTAGAATTTTCCACATATTAGTCAGAAAACTGTTCTTAAAGTTAAAATTTTTCTACAACTAATAATGATGTTTACATTTTTTATGAACTTATTGAAATTTATGAACAAAATGTTTCAAATTGCATGAACATTTTGAACATTATGAGCCCACTGTTAAATGTTAGAAATTTTTTGTATCCTGTACACTTTTAGAATATTAGAAACTTTTTAAAATCTTTGAACCTAAAATGCTTTAAAAAATTAAATTGTTTATTAAAATTATATAAATTTCTCGCCAGTATATAGTTTTCACCTTTCTTATCATGCTATTTTTTTCCTTTTCATATTTAAGGTTCATACTATCTATAAAATTGTATTCCATGTATATAATGTATTTAATGTCATAACTACTCTCTACAAATTGTTAACAATCTTTTCATTGATTGCAAATTGTTTATTCATTGATTATTATATTTGTCATCATGTCAAATTTTGTTTTTAACTCAGAGAAATGTTAATGGCAATGCCTTGATGTTCAACAGGGTTTAAAGTCCCTTAAAATGTACTGTAACTTCTTGCTACAATTTTGTAAACACAATTTGATTGCCTTCTTAAATGCGACGATGGTGGCACCTTCAGGGACCTCGTTGAACTGTGGAGCACACTAGGTGTTGGAAAAACGGCACCCGTTAACCTTAAGGTACAATTCGGGGTCTCCCCACACAGTTATGTATGCATGTTAACAAATTGAATTAAGATAATGAATTTACATTTGAATGTATTTTGATTGAGTAATGCATTCCTCAAATGGAACCTTTTGAAATTCCTTAGGCATTAACTTTCATGTGTAGAGGGTAAGAAAAGTAAGCTCTGTCTTAAAATGCAATTATAATTTAAAATGACATGTAAAGGTAACTTCCGTTTAAAAATATTAAATTATAATTTTAAATTTCAAGATTTTCAGAAAAACATGATTCATTGATATTTGCTTATTAAGATTCCTCTTGAAGTGAGTCATCATTTTTATAAAAAAATAAGTCTTATCTAATTGATTCATATGAAGCATAATTAGCTTTGATGCAAAATTAAAAACAAATACATTTTTGCGTAGAACATTAAATAGATAAGTTGGCTAAATATAAAAAAAATATTTAATTTTTAAATTATTTTCACTTTTGGAGAAAAAAACAGGTACTATTTAAAAGTTTAATTATGTCAGCGTTCTTTAAAAAATTTTAATTTGAAATAAGTTGTTTTTATTAATTAATTGACTAAAACAAATTCAATTTTGATTTTATTTGGATATACATCATAATTTTAAGAGATAATTTTAATAGATGCTAATAAAACATTGAATTTTTTTCGTTTGATTGGAATTCCACTTGATATTTTTAATAATATTAATTATAATTTTTTAAATTCTTGCATTTGTAAAAGGCTTTGGAAATATTCTTGATATTTTGACAGATATTTGAAAATTATGGCTTATGAATAAATTATGCACTTATTATTCTTTAAAATTTAATGTGTATTCATATTTATCACCACATTTAATGTATTATTTTTATAATGTTGGTATGTTTTTGCTTTATTTTAATCAGAGTTTTTCTTTTCTTCTTCGAAAAACATAAAAAAAACTACAAAAATGTTCCTTTTTTATTTATTTTAGTCTAAAGGGATAAAAATTTTAAGCAAATATGAAAAAAGAGTAGCTTTAACTAGTTAGCTAACTAGTCATTTCAATTTAATTTACCCATGCTAAAAGTTTTCCAATAAATTTAATTATGGATCATTTATTATTTTTAAAAAAATTACCAAATTGTTAATTCCACGTGTTAATATTTTAAACTAGTTATTGTAAACATATCTACTTATATAACATCATTTTATATCTAAGAGCAAAATGAAGTCGTTATTAATGAAAATTGTTCTAAATCATGAAATATATAACTTAGTAAACGATTCCTTATATTGTGAATTCATGTAAAACAAAGTTCAAATAATGCAATATTTTAAATTTAGCTTTTAACTTTATGAAAACATTATCAGAAAATTTATTAAGATTTTAAGCATTATAGAATAAGTTAAAATATGTTATTTCTTAATGATATAATTAAAGTTCAAAGTATAATAATTAAGTATCTTTTAATATTGAATATTTTTTTTAGATTTCATTAATTTTAGCTTCTTGTCATGAAAATATGAGAAAATTTATTACGATAATAAGATTTATAAAATAAGCTAAAATATATTATGTTGATTTAATCTAAGTTCAAAGTATCATAATTAAGTATAATTTAATGGTGAATAGTTACTGAATTAAACTTTACTTTTACTGAATTAAACTTCATTAATATGAAAAAAGTGAACTTATTTTATTAAGGGCATTAAACATAAGATTAAGAATTTCTGCTTAGAGCATTTCTTTTAAGTAGCAAGTCTTCTATCTTAAATAAAATGAGCTTTTACATATTTAATAAGCGAAAAATAACTGATAAAATGATAAAAATATATTTCACATAAAATTTCTTAAATATATACTCAGAGGTTGAGATGGAATAATTTGTATGTTTAGTGAAAGTATAACATTCAGTGTCCACAAAATTTCCATTTAGTCTCAAACTTTAGGTATTTTTTTAGTCACACTTTAGATATTTTAAGTTTCATTTCCTGTTAATGACTGTAAGTCCACTATTTGTGAGAATATTTATGACCTTTAAATAATATAGATTCAGAAATATAATAGATTAATAGAAAAAGAGTGTATTGAGAATGAAGCCTACAAAAAGAATGGGTTTTTGATGTTATTTTGATAACGATAAGGTATGTGCCAATGTATACGGTACTGAAACCTACACAATTCTAACACATGACTGTGTTCATGGATGTAACATAACTCCTGCTGCACGTGTTAGAAAGCAGTGAAAAGTAAAGAGCGTTGAGCATTTTTGTTAGATATGCGTCGTTGGATGCAGAAAAAAATTTCCATTAATATTGCAGCGGTCATGAAGGTGGGCCGAGTTTGAACAGTTCATATAACAATAATGATAGGAGGTATGTAAGACAATCATGCTGCTAATAGATATTTTCAACATTTATGTCCAGAAACACAGTTAAGCTGTTTAATGTTACAAAATTTCATCGACATAATTATGTCTTACCTTTACCTATGAATGCTTTATAGTTTAGGGATGGAATCATTTCTTAAGGATTTAAGAATATTCAGTAGTGCAAAGAACATTCCAATGCATAGCCATTAGTATCAACAGGACTCGGCGGCTATCCATAAGGCTCGTTAATCGCTAGCTGTGTTTAAAGAAACATTTCCAGAACAAATCATTTTGCGTGGAACTGACTTCCTAAATTGTCCCATTCTCTTTATCATACACCACATGAAGTCTATTTGTTTGATACGATTGCAAATAATATTAATATTTTTTTCTTTTCATAAACTTTATTCACTATCTCATTTAATTTATGTAGTTACATTTAATACTATGCTTGAATTTTACTTCATTTCCTTCTACGGTAATAACATAACTGATGCCACTCAAAACAAACTAAACTAAAATGGAAAAAAATGTTTAATAGATTGGCTAAAATTGATCAGGTATACTTGACATACTCCCACCATTTGATAAAAGGGATTTTATCAAAACAAACAATTATTAAACAAATATTAAGTCTCCGATTATCTTTTGAAGTTTAAAGTCCTAGAATCTCAAAGGCAGTTTTAAAACTCGACCCCTTGAGGTAATTCTCGCTTTCAACATCTTCTGAAGATCTGCCAAGCTATTTCCTTCTTTAGCGGCCTTCCTTTCATAACTTTCTTCGGATTGTATTTCCAATGGATTCACTCGTTCAACTGATCACAGAAATTATCCATGGGAAGTCTTAATTTGAACCAGTCTAATGTTACCGTCTTTTCCTAGACATAATTGAACTACTCGTCGCTAAGGCTAAATAGCTCGTTTATTTTCTTCACTTTTAATTGAAAGTAAAGCAACAAATTTTAATTTAAAGGATGTTATTTCACTTGCTTGTTTTATAGAATTGGATTACCAAAATATTCTGTTCTGAATTGCTTTTTCAATTCATCTCGAAGTTCTTGCTGATATAATAATATTTTAGTTTATCCTGTCTGTATGGTCCAAATCAAGAACACCAACTTCTGGAATTTCTATCAGAAGCATTGCAGGAATAATTGTTTTAATTTCTGGATCATCAGGTACGTAAATTAACAGCCTTGAATTCATTAATGTCTCACATTCGCATAGCAAACTAAGCAATTCTTTATAGGTTAAGACATTTCACAGCCTGTTCTTAACGATTTGGATTAAACGTTTCCAGAAACAACTTCACCAACAAACTGAGGGAAAGTTAAATGTTGATATAATTTTTTATTGGATGCTTCATATTCAATTATTTTTCCAATCAATAGTCTTAAAAAGTTATTAGTTCCTGTTAAGTTCATACCATTGTCACTGTAAATAACATGAGGACGTCCACGTCTTGCGATAATTTTTTTAAACTTAATAGAAAGCAATTCATTGTAAGGAAAGTCAACAGAAAAGTTCCAGGTGTACAGTTCTGAACAGAGCGGATATATACAAAACCGTAATTTTTTTTCAAATGCTCCTTCAGCCAACTTATTTTCTGAGTTTGGCATATCTCGTTCATTCTATTTTAACCATAATTATCTCTCCCACCAACACGATTCCAACATTTCTTAAGCAGAGCGACCCCTTGATGGTAAATCAACCAGATTCCATGTACCTGCTGCATGTTTCCAATTTTTAAAACGTGTAAGACTCCTTATCTCTTTAATTCGATTTTTTTACAAACACAGACCATGAATTATCATTACTTATCCAATAAAGAGCAGAAGATTAGATGGTTCCGTAACACTCTGTAATGTTTCGGAAACTTAAGGCTTTTACTATGTCAGAAAGATGTGCACTTCTTGTACTTGTCTTTAATTCTAATATAGAAATTGACATATTCTTTAGGGGCACAATTCTTGACTTAGCTACCACTAAAACTGCACTGAAACTTGTTCCTCATTTCCTCTGTCAAATATTTAGTTGCCTCAAAGAAAAACTTAGATACATCGCTGAAAGTATTAAGGCTTATAGACACCGGTTATTTATAGGCATATATCGTCGAATTTCTATCAAGGTTAAGATCATTAAACCACTTCGAAATCTTTTCAGTTATCTGTTTTGGTAATTCATAATCCCAGTTGCATTTTCTTGTTACTACGCGTTAAATACATTTTGATTGCCTACAACCTTGAATCCTTTTATATTTGTTCTTAATAAAAATTTATATTTTAATGTATAATTAAAAAAGTCTGTATAGTTATTTAGTTCAATTATTTGAAATGTGTTTAATTGTTTTTATTTTCAGAATTCAAAATTCTATATAAACAAAGCAAATTGTAAAAAAACATATTAATTCAAATCTAAAATTACCTATGACAGAGTAGTTAAAACTATTTCATTTACTACACTTTGCATTTTAAATAATTCGTTTTCTAACAAAGATCTTTGATAATGCTACCTAAAGCTTATGAAGTTTTCAATTAAAATTAAAATCTTCATTTTTTATAAAAAAATTTTCTGAAATAATGTTATGCTTGGGTGACAATTTAGGAAATTATTTCTGATAAAATTCCTGGCAATCTTGTAATGTTAAAGATTCTTCTGATATATAGAATATATGCGCGAAGATCTGAATACTGTAAATATCTGATATATAGAATATATGCACGTAGATCTGAATACTGAAAATATATATGATATATAAAATATATGCACATAGATCTGAATACTGTAAATATCTGATATATTGTATATATGCTCGTAAGTCTGAATACTGCAAATATATCTGATATATAGAATATATGCATGTAGATCTGAATACTGTTAATATCTAATCATTCATGTCTATGCCAATATTCTTATTTAAGGATACCGGAATTATTTAATAGTTGAATGCTTCAAATAAATAATATTGTCAGAAAACTTAATCAAAACCTTCTTCTTTATTAAGTTGAAAGTAATGCAATTCTCTGAAAATAAATTGATATTGCTTAAATCTTCATCTCAAACGAATAAATATCATATGTGTAATCATTTTTTGTGAAAGCATTTTTGTTTGACACATATATTTCATACAAGGTAGTACGAAAAACTATTTTCGGATGGTTATAATAAAATATTTCATGTATTTTACGAACGAGTGATTATTAAAGTAGATTTTAGATACGTTCGATAACTTTAAATACAATAGTAAGGGGATATATTTTTATTTTAGATTAGTAATATCATCAGCTTATTCGATTTACTTACAAAATCAATATAAATTTATGAATATATTTTTCGCAATACTAAGACTAGTTTTAAATTTTTTATCCTTTTTTGTAAACTTTAAAATATAAAAATTTTAAATTCAAAATGCTTCTTTTTGAAATTTTAAAATAATTTATGAGAGATAATTTACAGCATCATAATTATGTGGGGTTCAGCAAAATTTTAGCTCTATATATGATTATATATACATACATATATTACTCAGAAACAAAATAATTTTTAATCTGTTAATTATGTATCAATATTGCATTATTTAATAAAAAACAATTAGGACTTTTATTAATATTGTATCAAATATACTTATGATAAAAAAACGTTAGACATAAAAATTCTTTTTTTATTGCTACCTTGTATAGAATTTATGTTATATTTATTAGGCTGTTAAATATTTTTTTAAAATTATGTATGCATATTATGTAAATATTATATATGTATTTTAATAACTGTAGTTTAATAGTTTTTCAAAAGGTGTATCATAAATCCTCAGTTTTTAAGGTCTTTTGCACGAGTTAACGTTTTTGTAAATGCTAACAAAATAAGTGAATTTTGAGACATTTTACATCTGTAATTTGTTGGTTATTTTTATTTTCTATTTATAATGATATTGTTATGAGTAAGCTATCCAGTATTACTTATTTTTGATATTAGATCAAATTAATTTTATAGGTAATTAAGATCAGGAATTTACTTCTTAAAAATGTGTTAACAATCGTAGTAACTGATATTTATATTTTGCTTAAATTTTTCATCAGTAAATTTGTCAAAGGCTGGCATATGCAGTTTCAAAAAAAAAAATTTCTTCTTGTAAAAAAAAGTTGACACAAAAATGTGTATAGATTTATGGCATCTGAAATATATTTCTAAAACTATCTTTTTTTGCATTCAAAAACTTCAAGTTCGAAACTAAATCTGAAATTCTAAACCATTTTATTGCGCTGAAACGGCTTGAGTGCTATTTTGAAAAATGTAAATGGCAAAAAGAATGAAAACGAACGATATATGTTATCATAAAAAATGAAAGATATACACTTTGGTAGCCAAAAAGTATAAAAAAATGTGAAGGACAATCAATAACTGTATCTTTCTCACAACAAAAGTATAATTTAAATAAAATCCTAATACACGTTTAACAAAAAGAATTGTGCTTATTAGTAATTCAATTTTTATTATAGTGTTTCAGAAAAAAATACTCTCCCAGTTTTAAACAAAATTTTAATACGAAAAAAATCATGTGTTTGGTACTATTAAAATGGAAAATATTACAAAAGTTGAGAATATGTTACGATTTCCCTTTTAGAAATGGTGATTATGGTACTTAAATACACGTCAAAATTATTTTTGTATAAACAGATATTTTCAAAAATGTATCATAATCTTTTTAAGTTACTGACAAAATTAGTATCAAAATTAAAACATTCCTGAACGTCTAGATCAATATGATTAGTTAACTAATTAAAAAATACGTTTTCTTAAAATAAAAAAAAAGATTTTATATTGAAAAAAATATAAATGAATTTTAATTTTTAGTTACATAACATGTTATGTAGATTAAGTAATCTTTTGAATTTTACATTCGTAACTTCAAAAAGTGTTCAAATGTTCATTGATTTTTAAATTATTTTTGATGAATAAGTTTTCCGAAACATAAGTACATCGCAAAAACATAATCTATTATTATCTGCTTATAATACAGAAGCAAAGAGAGTTTTAGACAAAACTTTATAACTTTAGATTATGGATAACATGAGATATGCAAAAGATTAGAAAACTTTAATATAGGGAATTGAAGTAATTAACTTTCTAAAGAGACGTAACTGTGACAGAAAAAATGTAAGATTTTCAAAAAAGAAATTATTGAAGGCAATATATTTGGTGATGCATAACAAAATAAACATTCCATGCTTAAGCTGACATGATTCAATTTCTACTGGAAACAATTTTCTGAGATGATTTGGGAAAATTTAAATTCATTGTTCATTATACATCGTCATTGAAATTAATACACACAGTTATGGAAAGCCTATTAATATTAAATCCCTGCCATTTTGAATGTGAGAATATAACGCACATATTTATTTTTAATTATTTATAACTATAAGTTTTTTACCATTCATAACAGTTTATTTTGATTTTGTTTTATCTCTGAAAACACGTTAGGAATTTTACAAAATTAATGAAAAGGTTTCTACACAATATGGAAGGCAGAATGAATCTGTCATTTAATATTTAACGAAACAATAATATTCTAAAATTATATTTTTCATTTGTATTCCATGTAAGATCTTGCCAACAGAATTATAATTTGATTGGATTGTGTATCAATCATACATTCAATATCGCAAATTAACTTTCATTGACATTGAAAAGAAGCTTGTGATAATTATATTTAATCAACAAAATAGAACTAAAATACGTCGATAAAAACATCATTTTAAATAAAAATATATATTGCTTTAATCACAATTTTGATGTCCATCGGTATGATTTTTGTTGGTCACAAAAGGTCTTATAATTGAGAGAATACGCAATATTGATTTCATGTATTAATTCTACACAAACAAAAATTAGTTTTGACTATGAGGAGGAATTTCCTCAATTAAAATTTTTTAATGTCTTTGCTGTTGATTAAATTTCCTATCTCAAGGAAAACAACAGGAAAAATCAATAAGAAAAGCAAAATAAATCAGTTAAAGAAAATCAGTCACTTTAATATATTGTTTATTTTGTAAAATTAATCAGTCTGATTATATAGTGATTAACTGATATATATTTGTTGAAGTAGTTCTATTTGTTGAAATTAGTTTTATTCTGTGAAACACTCAAAATTTTCTGTTGCTGAAAGAGAGTTTAAATTTTTTTTACTGCAATTCTTTTTTTCTGTAATATAAATATATCTTTGCAATATATAATAAGGAAAACATATAATAAGGAAAACAATATATAATAAGCTTTCCATAGATTCTAGTAAATATTTTTGACACATTTGAACCAATTATATTCAAAATAAAAGTTTATCACCAAAATCATGATCTCTAAATAATTATACTTATCTAATTTTTTCAAGTCATGAAGCCTTATTATTATCATCATGATTTCGTAAAGATAATCTTATTCTCCAAGCATAGTAAAATCATAAAATTTACAGGGAGCTATACGCTCTTATGAAATTTACCTGACTTCACATTTACTACTACAATAAAAGGTTGCAATTTTGACTCCAATTCATTAGTTAAAAAAGCATACCAGATGTTAAAAATGTTCCCATAGTGGAAAACATTTTATTTTCTAAGCTTTTTTTCAATATCCACTTGGATATTAACATTCGATATCAAAAATTTAATTTATCTTGCAATTATCACTTTGGATTAAGGGTTGAATAACATTGCTCCTCATAGAAAAACTCAGTTTTTTTGTTTTCATTTAACGTTGAGCCATATAGGATAGACAAATTTTATTACATATTTGTAAGTAGATTTTTTATCGGCATTGAAGCTTGCACGTTTTTTAAGTTTCTTTAATTTTAAAGATAGATACGAGGTTTGTCCGGAAAATACGTATATAAGTTGAATAATAACTTTATTTTACTGTTAGCAGTCACCGCCAGGTGGCACTACTGCTGTAATCAATCCCATCAACGCTCAGTTCGAGTCAGACCACTATGCGTGTAAGTAGGAGTGTGCGGCTGCTTGTTGAAAGTTACCCTTTTTCATCTGCCGTCGGCTTGGAATTCTCTCTGATTGTCGAACAGAGCCAGAGAGCGAACGGAAATTATTTATGTTAAAGTTTTGACACGTCTCAGAGCTCGTGTGGCCCAAGTTCGACCGGATTTGGCAAAAAGGGGCAGGTGGATGCTTCATAACGACAATACGCCCACTCACACGTCGCTCGTTGTGCGTGACTTTTAGGCCGAAAACTCAATCACCGTTACAGACCATCCACCTTATTCACCCGATTTAGCCCCTTGTGACTTCTTCTTGTTCCCTAAATACAAAATGGTGCTTCGGGGTGGAACTTGGGAGATGTGGAAGGCATCAAGGCAGAAACGACATGGCAATTGAACAGCATCACAACTGAAGACTTTCAGCAATGTTATCAACAGTGGAAACGGCGTTGGCAAATATCTGAGGAAAATTTTCTTAAAGCTCATTCCGAGACAGATGTTCAAATCGTATTAATCTTCATTTCTTTGTCACATCATATGTTTCTTATCACAAGTCACTATTTGGATTTTGTTATTCGTAGTAATTTCCTTATATTAGTAAAAACGTTTCATTACTTTGTTAAAAAAATACATTTGTTCCAAAATATGACACTTATTGTGATGGCATAAGATTTCAATGCAAATTCTACAGCAATTCAACAGCATGTTATACTTCCTGGTATATGAAGTCCTTCAGGAAATTTCCATAACCACTATACTAAAATGCTTTTATACAATGTTGATTGTGAATTTAAATTTTAACCACATTTCATTCATACGAAACAAACCACAGCCGACAACAAAGAGTATGATTTTTATGTTCCGTGTTTTTTCATGACAATAATTTTAATTTTTTCACTATCAAAGTTAATCTAATCGAAAATTTCCTGCAAAAAGCTATCGCCATCTCTGTCATCCTTATTGTAGAAATATTTTACTTTTATAAATTATGCGTGTTTGTACACATAATTAAAAAAAATTAAATTATGTGTGCTTGAGTCTTTAGAAACCGTTCTATAAATTACTAATAAAACATGGATTTATTTAGTTATAACTTTTATTATTGAGCAAAACTCTTCATAAGAATTTATACACACATCAAATACCAATATGATGACATGGTTTCTTTTCTAGAAATAAAAAAAGAATTCAGTGTTTAAGTTTCTTTTTTGATTAATAACGGTATTAAAGACAACTTCTTTATATTGAAATTGTTTTTAAAAGTGTTGCTTAGTATAAATCTTATTTAATGTTTTAAATGACTCTCGTATGGTTTCTTTTAGAAATTTTTCTACATTCCTAAAGAAACAAACTTATAATTTTATTGCAATTTTATAGCAGATATAAAATATTTTAGGTGTAAAAATTGTTAATTTTTTGTGCTTTATTCTTAATGACTTATCTACAACTTTTTTATTGCAGTTCGAGATACATTTTAGTGTTTTTTTCTCTCCAAAAACTCAGGAGCATTTCTTAAAATAAAAATAATCGCTTATGAGTTTTTTTATGAGTTCTTACAACTATGCACAGTATAAATAAAAAAATACATAAAAAGATACTTTCAAAACCATATTATTCAGCACTTATATTTTGTAGCAAAATTTTTTATGTTAAAATTTTCTAATAGAAATGAGTAAATCATTCGGACCAAAAGGAATAGGAGCAAAAATAGAAAAAAAGCCTATAAGAAATTGCATTAGTATTTTTAAATTTATGAGAATTTTTTTATATAATTACAGGTAATTATAAATTAAGAAAACTCAAATTGAATAAATGTGCCTTTTAAAAGTCCATAAATTGAAACAAGAGAATTCAGTAACAATTTTATAGGGATTAAACTAAAGTAGTTTAAATTTATTGAGTACTGTCGTACACAAAAATTTAAATAAAGCACTTAACTAAAGATTTTAAATCTTTGAAGTATTCCTTAAATTTATAGAAATATTAAATTGTTTTGTAACAAGTTAAGGTATTATATTTTTACCTTTGACCAGATTTTTACCTTTGACCTTGTGATTGATAATCCTTTTTATAGAAAAACAATTGTTATTATTTTTTGAGTTCACATTTAATGATAGTTCTTGGAAAGAAGATAACCCTTTAAAAATATTTAAGCTAAGTATTACTCCTTCCGGTTAAAATATCAGTACATAGTATAAAATAATACAAATAGTATTATGAAAAGAAAAAGAAAACATATTGCGTAAATAAATGTAAAAGGAGTGGAGTTCATTTTCTTTTCTCAGTATATAATATTGTGGGGTATGATTTATATTCAAAAATTGTATTCATTGCAACATGATTTATTTCATTTCGTTACAAATAAGTGTACATATATTTTTTGCAAAACTTGAGTACATTTGTATCAGTAATAATTTTCACAAAAGACATAAATTTCATATAAATCGAGCATTAAGCTGATAATAAAAGCTGATCTTTTTATTAACATGAAAAAGGGAAATAAGTGAAAATCCTAAGTCAAACAAAAATTAAAAATTTTTTGATTAATCATTTAGAGAATATGAATTCTTCGGAATTAATTAAATATATTTTATAATAAATAGAAAATTGATTAAATGTAAAATAAAACTGATTAAATATTTTTGACATTGCTTAAACAACAAGGCCTTAGTTTACTACACTATTTTACTTATATTTTGAAAGAATATTCTCATTTACTTGAAACATTAAAACTAAATTTTTACCACAAGCAGACTTTATTACATGGGGCCTTTTTTTAATATATTATTATTTCCATAAAATTTTGTATTATTTATTTTTATTCTATTTTCTTTTCTTAGTACATACACATTTAATGAAGATATCCTAAACGTATACTTTAGTTATATTTTCCCTATAAGCCTCTAGAAAATGATTTTGAGTTTTGAAATTATTTTATGTTCTATCATGGACTTAACTCTCATGGAAGTTATGGAAAATTATGCTGTATATAGCAATAATATTACTCAAAACTATTTTCAAAAATAAATGTTGTACTAATAATGAATCAATACCATGAATTATTTGTAATTACGGATATTTTAATTCGATAAAATATATTAACTTGCCAAAGAGGTCAAATAATATTACCCTGAGCTTAAAATTACTAAATATATTAACGTGCAAGATTATATAAAAATTATATTTATCATGGACCTTTTAAAAATTTTCTGCATTAATAAACCCCAAAGGTTTCATAATAATTTGAAAACTTATCAGAATGAATTGCATAAGACTGGTACTAGTTCAATTTGTCAAATATTTAGATATTAACTTTGTCTATTAAAATTATTAAATATTGGTTGTAATTAGAATTATATGCTAGTTGTAAAATACGTTTCTTCAGGATTTAAGATGATGGGCCTGATCCCGGAAATTGCAGAACAACTTGAGGTGATTTCGTTTCTTTCTTCTGTGAGCACATCTATCAAGGTGCACAATTGGAAGCTTTTCAGAATTTTATCCATTGTAACTCGTGGATACTGAAATTATCTGTGATAAGTGTTCGTGAAAAACAATTTATCCCCGGCGAACATTAACAGACTTATGGTATTAAGCATAGGAATATGCATTGTTAAAATGTTTAACATGATAACATTAAAAGAGAATAATAATAAAAAAATTTAATTGCCCTTGAAGATTTAAACTAACCCTATAATGGATGTTTTTTTATTTGGCTCAAAGTGATTCGAAACGGCTTCTGCAATCATGTTTTCGGATTCTCCTAACAATCAATATATTGCACCCAAAATGTTCATCAAATAAAAAATAAAAACGAGATTTAGGGAAATGCTGACGGATTCATTGACAAGTCGGATTTACCACACCGTCTCAATACGATATCTTAATTAATTATTTGTGACCTTTATGAAAGTTATCCGATGACATTTGTATTTTAAGCCAATGAGTATTGCAATAAAGTGATTTAGCCATAATCTCGAGTGGAAAGAGAGAAACAACCACTTTATGATTAATAAAGTGACAAATTATTTAATGTTTTTATTAGAAAGTAATAGAATTTTATTCTATTATGTTTTTTCTAATTCCTTAATGACATTTTTAAATTTTCCAAAAATGCGAAATGCTCCAAGTTGATATTAACCCTTAACATTTCATAGTCCCTAATTACTACCTACTGCATCAATGTGTAATGTTTTATTCCTGTAATATCTAAGGCTGTATTTCAAAATGTCTGTATTAGTAAATAAGTTGTATTATTCATATTTTTTACAACAGAGAAAAAACAGCTTAACAATTATGGAGACAAATAATATAATATATTTTCCATTGCGTTTTCTTTTAAAACAAAAGTTTAATAACATTTACATTAAAATTGTTTCAATGCAAATTTTAAAAGTAATTTCTTCTTAAAGTGATAAATGTAAATAAATATATCTTTTCATATTACAACCTATAAAATATCATTAATATTTAGAAATATTATATGTCTTTGTATGAAAGATTTATCGTAATATACTTCTACATAAGCGGAAAGAAGATCAAAAACAGAAACATACAATCACGTTACATTTCACTGCATGCAAAGGTAATATTATTTTTCAAATCAATATTTGAATAGCTCTATAATTCAATTTCGTGTAAAATAAAAAATACATAAAACTCATAAATGCATGACAAAATTTCACAATTTATCTTTTTAATACTTTTAAAATTTTACTCTAGGATGAGCTGAAACTCCTAAGGTGAAACGTTTCCATGTGGTGGATAGAGGAATGCGTCTATTGGATTATCATTTGATGGTGGTAGAAATGAAATAAAATACCTTTCGTGGACTAACAGGCAGAAGATCAATCACCTTAGATATTCAAGCAACTTTTCTGTCCCATGAATAGTGCAAAATTGTACTCTGACCCTCACTGATGCTGACGCAGTATTCAGCCGAAGACTACTTCTTGCTTCTTCTCAGAAGCACTCTATCCCTACTCAAAACTGTAACCGTGCTACTCTAAACTCTAGCCGTGTGTCTCCACAACCATAGTCATATTGAAGCCTAAGCACCTCAAGGGAAGGAAAATATCTCTCGATGGCCATCAAAGCAACATGTTTTCTCACTTCACAGACAATGAATTCTTCCCGAACAAATTTTACATTGCACTGCCATATTTGCAATACTCTTCATTACACATTTCAACTTCATTACACATTCATATTAAATCCTATATTCCTCTCAATTTAAAGATGTTGTCAAAGCTGTCTTGAAAACTTTTGGATCAATTTGACTCCATTGCATTTATTTACTGAACAAGATAACAATATTTAGAATTGTAATATTTCTGAATAATATTGAAATAAATTAAATCCGTTATACGCCTTAATTTAACAAAAGTGTTAAGTGATGAAAAACATGACAGTTATATAACAAATATTTATAGTGAAATGTAATGATGGTGTAAATATTGAACATTCTTTATTGTTAGTAAATATACACGCTACTGAATTTGATTAGACACAGAAAATAAATTATAATAATTAGTAATGAAAATAATATAAACATTTTTAGCAGCATCTTTGTTAAATATCTCATTATCATAATTATAAATTTACATTTACAATTTGCAATTTTCTTGTTTTAATGAATAAATTTAAAATTTACTTTATATTTCGCTTATTTTTTCCTTAGAAAATATGGTTGTTCAATTTATTATTTTATTTTTATTTTTAAAAATCCTTATTTAAATCATTTAATTTAATTTATTTTTTCAATTTTATCCTTATTTAAATCATATTTACTGACCATTTCATTTTAAGCCAAAAAGGATTACACTTTAGAAAATTTATACATATTTGCACAGTAACGTGAGCCTTTTTATTTTATTTCTTTCTCAATTTGTTGTAAATACGTATCGTAAATAAATATGTAATATAAGAAATAGAAATAAAAGATAAGAAATGGAAAGAACACAAAAATGTTTTAACAACTTTAATAAGGTTCTAATTTTTAAGTGAAACACCTATTTTTTGTATCAATAGAAGCTACAATGTAAAATGTAACATCTATTTGGAAATTAAATATCAAAAGATTTATTGAAATAAAAATCAAAATTTTTCATAAGAAGCTAAACATATTTCTATACTTTGCCCATTTTTGTTAAAGAAAATAGTCAAAAGAGTGCATTACTTTGCTCAATGATCAGAAAAATCATTTTGTTTACTGTCAGAAAATAGTTTCGAAGGATTGTTACCTAAATCTCATCGATGTGCTGACGAAGAAAAACAGTCAGAGTCCTTAATCTAAGGGATTTTGATGACGAACATTTCTCTGCAATATAATCTTACCAGATTACGGAATCTCAAGCCTTTTAGGAATACAGTTATAAAGATTAAGAGGAAAACACATCGGTGTAAATTGCTCTACCGAATTTACACTAATCTTCTTAATATATTTTATATTTCGGTATAATTTAAAATCATTTTTATAAATAATACTTTTATTTAAGTATCATGTTAAAAACTCATTTGTTAATATAGTTATAAATTTTATTATTAAAATACAGTTCAATTATTTTTGTTGTATGGAAAGAAAGTCAAAAATCTATAGTTTTAACAAATAAATATTTTTACTCAAGTAAAAAAAAGTTAGTGCAATACGCTAATCTTGTTGGCATTGATTTGGAAATACATATAATGTATAAAATATTATTATTTTCAATGATATTTACTTCACACTTATTTATTTAATTTGTCTTTTTATTATGTTGATAATATTAAGTGTTTTGAAATTAATGGCATGTCAATTACTACAATATTTTATCAACTATTTTTCAAAAAACCTTTCGTATTAACATTTATTTTATAGAAATTTAACTAATTTGACAAAAAGATTGTCCTAATTTCTGAAATGTTTTCAAAGATAAGGTTAAGACATTCTATGCATCTGAAAAATTGTTTTAGTAAATAATATAATTTAAAATAATATAATAATAAATAATATTTTTATTATATGCCTTATTTTTCTTAATATTTCAAATATGTTTTATGAGCATAATTTGACTGTATAATGACATCGAACAGAAAATATTTTATAAAAATAAGCATATTACGACAGTTATGATGGACACATGACTATAATTAATTAATTTTTTATGATTCAAATACATTTAAATGATTTAGAATAAAAATCCTAATGAGCAAATGACAAAATGCCATTACATTAACTTTAGTAGAGTAGAGAAGATTAAATAATCTTGCTTTTTGGAATCATCATTTCCATTATCTATGATAATTCTAGATAGTGAAATAATTTTTAAATAATTTGTACATCAAAAATCAATGAAATATTTTCTTAAACTCATTTTTATTAGATTAATGATTTGGTGTGTTTTAATTTTTGGTTAGGTAAGTTGCATATATGGAATAAGAAGGGTAAAAATAATCATCAGTTCTTCTCTACATTTTTTTGTATATAAAATAAAAAAATTGCTTAACCGATTAAATGTGACATTATTTCTTTGTGCTCAGTTACGAACAAAATAATTGTCTAATGATTAATGACGATGGCATGGTCATCCATGTCCGTATTTTCAATCTTAGAATTTTATCAGACATCAACCATGACAGTAAAAGATCAGAAAAATCCCTGTACGGATTAAATGTATTTTTCCCTCAAACTTTTTTTTCTGAAATCTGAAGTTGATAATTAAAATATAAAGTATCATCAGCATGTGATACTTTTTCGCTAAAGAGTCAGTTTTTATTCATTATAGATATAAATGCACAATTAACTCATAACTTTGTTTTACATTAAAATTAGCTTTAAAAATTTAAGCACATAATATAGCATTAATTTTCACGTTAAAATTTATATTTAATCTAAATTTTGATACATGCAATTAAAATTCTCGCAACCACATTTATATTATGGTTTTTAGGTTAATTTTATCTTAAATTATAATAATTCTTAAGATTAAAGATTTTGAAACAATGAAATATTTTTAAGAAAATTGTCTTAAAATTAAAAACATAATCTTAAAAAATATTTATTTATATTTTTCATGTCTTGTAAAATCCTTATACATGCTTTTTGAGAGTAAACTTTATCTTTATCTATTTAAACGAGGAAAATTATATCAAATGTAAAATGAAATATCTATGAAAATGTACAAAACAAATTTTCGAAATATAATTTTATGTGTTTCTTATATGGTTCTTACGAATAGCTATGTTTATTTACCTTAGTATTTGAATTTCCAGTTTTAAAAAAATAGAAATAGGCGATCGAAATGAATCAGAGGTGAATCATAAATCAACTGGTAGAACTATTCAGAATTTTTGAATTTAATAAGTAATTTTATTGCACAAGTAAACTGTAATTTACTTTTTATAATCGTTTTTAGAATTTTTTACAAACATCCATGTGCTTTTTTCTGTTAGTTTTCTTCTGCAATGAGCTTTGTAAAACTTCTTAGGTTGTTAGTGTCCATAATTATAGTTTTAAAACTTAATCTAACAATTTCAATTAAAAAATTTATCATCTATCAATAATGAATAACAATTGGTTAATTTCTTATTCTCGTTGTTCACAAAACTTTAACTTAATATAACTGAAATATGACTTTTCTGTAACGTTTAAAAATTTTCCTGCACTTGCTATCTTTTATCTGTACGAACATCTTTGTGGTTAAAAGTACCTCACTAAAAAAAGCATTAAATATTTTGGAATCTGTGAAAAAATAAAGAGCATGGGAATGTTGGTGAAAATAACTTGATTATTTTAACTCGACATTTTAAAATTATTGTGCCTGGAGATATTATGGAAAATAAAAATTATCAAGAAAATGATTTGTGAAATTGAAACTTCTATAATTTTTTATGTCTTGGGATTCATTAAAAAAGTAAAAGTTTTCCTTCTTATGTGGGACTTATCTTATTTTGATTGACCTAGTTAATGACATGTTCCATTCCCAAAGATAAAAGAGCAGAAACATTTTTTTCCTTTTTTTAACCATGTGGACATTAACATGAAGATATCTAATCTCTCATTTATAATGATGTACGGCTACAATCATAAAAGCAATCAACATTTAACTAAAACTATATAATAATTTATTGAAAAGGTTAATATACATTATGTTTAATGCATATTTAA
>CM075852.1:107203767-107256267 GCA_037975125.1 Latrodectus hesperus | reverse complement strand
TTCTTGCACTGGAAACTCCAACCTGGTTGAGTAAAAGTATAAATAGTGTGCAAGTTCATATGTGAAATATTATTGATGACATTTATCGTGTTCGTGCGCGAAGATGTTTTTAATAACATGAATACAAAAACAAGGAAATAAAAAAACAAGACTTTAAGCCTTTACAGGTTATGATCAAATCACAAAAATATTCATAAATAATGTTGCAATCAACAATCAGATTTTTGAAAATATAATAATAAAACCCTTTAAGATGAATACACTTTTATGGTACGCAGTGATTTTGCAAATCAATTCTGCTTACTTAAAGATTATATTTTAAAATATTTAGTTATAATATTCTCCAATATTTCCCCTAAATTTGTTTAAACGTATTCACATAGCAATGTGTATATATATATATATATATGTATATATATATATATATATATATATATATATATATATATATATATATATATATATATATATATATATATATATATATATATATATATTTAAAAACTTATTAAAATAGTAAAAAACTACTCCTTAAAATAAATCATTATATTTTAAGAAACATTAAAATATTACTCCATACTGAATAATTTAGAATAAATATTTCTTTGAGTAAGAAATCCCTAAAAATATATAAAAAAAATTCCAAAATAACTTCAAAATCAAAAATATATATGTATTTAAAACTATGCATGCAACATTTCATGCAATAACAGAGAGAACAATTTAACACTTATTTTTGATATCCTTGAGGAATTAAAATATGATGTATTTTTATGGTTTATAACAAATGTGTTAGTATAAAGCTTTCTTCTCATATCATATAATGATATGATTATTTTCTTAGAGCAAATTCATAATTCTTCTATTTTGTTTTCTGATTTAAGTAAACAGAGATAATAAAAAATATTAAAATCAAATATAGCATTCATTCATATGTGTGCGCCTATAAATCATGATTAAAAAGGAATTATGCTACATCTTTCAAAGAGACTGAGTGTTTTTTAATGTTTATGAAACTAATTTTTTAACAAAAATGTTTCACAGCAAGTTTATTCAAATGTTTATACTTATTTTAAAATTTCATAAAAATTGTTCTGTTTAATATTCAGTCTTATAATCAATGCTAAAATATCTGTTATATTATAAGGTATACCTTTGTGAGGCTTTAAAAATATTGATAAGGTGAAAAATAAGTGCCATTTAAAGTCAATAAAACTAAGAATCTAGTAGTCTTAAAGGTAGCTATACATAATTTTATAAGAAGAATGATGTTTATATTCAGTAATTCGATACCAGTTTTAAATTAAAATACTATTACTCTTTGGCATAATGCATCTAAAAAATCCCATGAAAAGTGTATCCAAATACTATTTATGTGAAATAGAAAATAATTGTTACACAAATCTACTTAAAGAAAAAATTGGTTAATAAAAAATATTTTCAGGCGAAAAAGTCAGGACTTACATTTATATTAGAATTATATATATATATATATATATATATATATATATATATATATATATATATATATATATATATATATATATATATATATATAATTTGTTAAACTTATCAATCTATCGAATAAAATTAAAAACATATAATGTTTCAAAACATTGAAAATTGTATCTTTTATTCGTATTTTAATATCATAAATGCATATTTATAAATCAATGCTGCGAGGAAAAACAATTTCCTGAGAAATTTTTACATGTGCTTAGATGTATAGATTCATGAAATTAAGGGTGTTTTATTTGAATTTCTGGATACTCTCGATAAATATGCTTTAAATACTAAAATAAGCAAAAATAATTAATTACATATGATGTTCTGTGCTTCATATTTTATCAATATAAAAAAACAAGACATGCATCTGGTTATTGCAACCAATTGATCCACCCCAACTTCTAATGACTATCAATTTTTTTTTCTTATCAATTTTATTCATTTTTAATACACTAGTTCAGGTAACTTTCTTCTACCCAAAATTCCATTTTTGGTCTTTCAAAACAAATATCATTAATCCTGAATGTGAAAATAATCTAATATTGCTGGTTTTAATCAAATAGCTAGGTTTAATATCATGTAAGATTAAATAAACAACTAATGTTTGCTTTTATTTGTTTTTCCTTTCGTATTTCATTACTTGCTGTAAATATATATTGAGTCAAAAAGTACTTTATCGTAAAGAAAATTACTTTAATCTAATAATTCAAATCTAACAACAAATTTGAAAGACAAATATTTCAAATCTATTATTCCCTAAAGTGTAAACTATATTATGTTTTGTGTGTTATAATAAATTTTATAATATGGAAATATTGTATGTAATATTTTTAAAAGAAAAGCATAACAATGATTTTTATATATAAACTTCTTTTTATACTATTTTTAACTGCCTGGGATCTTACACTGTTTCAGTTACGACTCAAAAACATGCCAATTACATGCCAGGAAGTGTAGAGGTTTATCAGAAATTTACTGTTCTGAAGCAGCAAAGGATGGGAAAGGAAACCAGTAACATGAGGTTAACGTAAGAGAATTTCACCCCAAAAGTAACCATGATATACTTTTGCACATAGTGCAAATAACTTTGTATTTTTAATCCCAATAAATGGATTGAGTGACTGGTTTTAATAATTCAAAATATACTCCTTTAGTTATTTTCTTTGAAATTTAAAAATGAACCTGGATTCCACGCTAAATATATATAACTAATTAGTTTCTCCAAAATTTAACTTTAACATTATTTCAATATTTTATTTATAAATAAAGTGCCCAAGCTCATGCTTTAAATATTGTATTTATTTTTAAAATCTAAAATAATTAAACTAGGCAACCTTATTATCATAAAAATTTTAAGTTTTTATATACTTTTAAATTTGATTCTTCTAACTGTTTGCATGTATTTCTAAGTTTAATTTCGTCAACTTTTCCTTCTTTTCATAATTATTTATCAACTTTTCGGTTAATTTAATTAAGTTTTTATTGTTTTGATGACATTTTATAATATTGTAATGAATAGACAAAAAGAATAAATTTCGTAAATGGCAATTATTTAATTTCCAAAGAAAGAGCTCTTGCCTGTCTGAATAAAATTTCTGGATTTTCTTGAGTAAAATTCAATAATATTTGATTATTCAATTAAGTCAAATTCACTTAATTTATTGTTTAATTTTTGTGTATTGCAAAAAACAATTGCAGAAAAAATTTATCTACAGTTAACATTTTATTTCGTTATTACTTTAATAACTTTGAATATGAATTTGAAATAAAACATTTCAAATAGTATCATTTTAAGGCAATAATATAATATGATTGTTGAGCCGATAATATTATACTTACATTTTGAATATTATTTGCTTTTCAAGAAACATAATCTTGAAATTGAAATACGCCAACAATATTTATTGTCATACAAAAGTTTTTATTTTAATATATCATTATTAAAAAGATACAGTTTCTTAAATATGACACGTGTTTTAACTTTAAAGTAAAAATTATAACTTTTATTTTCTAATGAAATAATAATTTGTTTTCATTAAAAAAATATTTTTTATAATTTTACTATAATATTTTTTTAGATATTCATATTTTTTTAAGTTTAACATAATTACTAAAATTTTTCCTGACGCCTCAAGTTATGATAAAATTTGTTGAAAAAATTTTAATGTAATACTGAAACAGTAATATACATCTGACTACGTATGCATTATTTTTTTCCAGGTCTTAGTTTCTGAAAAAATATTTTCTACATTTTAACAACAGTTTTTTGAAAAATGTATCAGGTTTTCCCACATAATATATTTCATAAATGCGATAATTTGATATTTTTTAAAATTTATACTTAAAAGTATGTTTTTACTAAACAAAATATGAGAAAATTATTGAATTTGTAAATAAAAAATAAGACAAAAATAATCAAAATGTGACAAAATTATTAAAAATTTGAAACACAAAAATGAAACATAAATTTTTCAATGATGTTTTTTTTTAAATTTTAACAAATGATTTCATAAATAAATTGTTTTACTCCATATACAATGTAGTAAAATATTATTTGAAATGTATTTAGGTAAAATATAAACAAGTGAATTCAGATTTTCAGATAACTGATATATGGATGCTTTTTGGAAATTTCAACGTCCAGCAAACAGAAATATTTTTGTTGCAAATTATCATATATATCTTACTAATTACGATTTGAAAAAAATTATTTGTGTGGTGTACTTTTAAACATAAAATGGTGTATTTCATATGCACTGGATTATATCATTAACATCTAAAAAGCAGTATTTAGCTTATTACATATTTAAAACTAACTTTTTCTAAAGAACTAAAGTTTTAAAAACAAAGTACATTTTCTTAAATAGATTAGCTGACACATCTTATGATGTCATCAGCAGATCAGAGAAATATCTGAATGATATAATAAGTTTAAAAATAGAATGAGAAATCATGGAATGCTTTAGCTTTGTTATTTCCAATATAATTAATAATAACAAGATATACATAACGTACATTTTTTTATTTTTATAAAGAGGACAAAACTAGTGATATAATTTATGAAAATAATATGTACCTCAAGACAAAATATACGTTTACAAAGAAATTAATGATTTTTTCAAATTATGAAAATAATTACTAGGCTTTTATAGTAATTATTAATTTGAATATAAACAGGTGAAACAGTTATTATTTTATAGAAAATGATATATTATTACAATATACGAATTCAATTTTTCTGCAAGAACGTAGTGTTATTTGTGTTTCAATAAAAATTAAACAATTAAAAGAATTGAACAAAGTCAGAACAACTTTGTATTTGGTGATAACTTTAAAACTTAACGTAAAATGTGTTACAATATAGAATATTATAATTGATGTCTGTAAGCTGATTAATTTAGATATAAGAATATATGCTGTTATTCCAACAAAAAAACAACTATTTTCGATACCGAAAAATACAACTTTTCCATCTCAAATAAATTTGTCGTAATCTAAAGCCTACTAGAGTTTTTTTCTGAACTTGTAAGTTAAATACAATTATTAACTTTCAATTACAATACAATAATGCTTAAATGAAAAAATAATGCTTATAACAATTACTTTTGCTGAAGTTCTCAAGTCTTGAAAATACAACCTTTTAATTTTAAATTTATTTCTTTTTTAAATTTAATATTTTTTTCAATTTCAAATATTCATTTATAAATTTGTGATATCCTTCATGTTAAAATAATAATACTGCTTTCGACTTTTTAAATAAAATTTCTTGCACACTTGCCCATTTCAAAGGAGATTTAAAGCGTTTAAATAAATTCTAGTACTATATGCATAGAAATATTTTTGTATTTTTACAGACATATAAGGACATTTTATAAGAAACTATATAAGCTAATTCAAATTTTCTGACTTAAGTTCTGATTTAAGTATTTGTCTCAATAGTCGTTGAATATTTCATTAAAGTAATAATGATATATTGTACATATTAGGAAACAAGCAAAAACAAATGTTATTCTGTTACAAAAATGTAGTTAAAGAAATTAATCTTGAACAGTTAACATTGTTTTTATAATTTCCTATATTCAGAATTTTTAAAACAATGAATTATCAAAATTCCGCATTTAATTTATCAGAATTTTCAGTATTGAAAAATTTTTTAGAAGGAAACTATTTAACTTTTAACTATTAAAAAGTCACTCAAACTATTAAAAAAGTTTTTGGAGATACATTATATTCTTCACAAAATTTTTTAGAAGAACAGATTTTGATTCTGTTAAATTAATTTTCTATCCTACAAATTCTTCCTTTCATATATAAAATTAGAATGATTATATATAAATCTCATTATTTTTTCATAAAGTAAAGATTCTTATAATGTAATGTAACATGATTTCATATTTATAACTGTATTGTTATCATATTGTTTTGTTATATGCTGTAAGAACTGTAGTTAGATCCTAAAATAAGCGAACATTTTCACTTAACTATTACTAATTGCATTTCATTAATTTATTGCAACTTTAATGATCTCAGACAGTTAAATGTTGACAGATAATGTATTAAAATGTATTAAAACTGTTTTAAACAACTTTTCATATAAATGAGAGCAGTTTTGCTCCAAATATAACTCATTTCATTTTTTATAACTTATCTCACTTATAATTCCCTCTATGGTTAAAGACGTATTCAGTTAATCTTGGAAGAGGAATAAAATTTGTGTGTATTTATTTATGTAAAGAAAGTTTATTTCGATTATTCCAAACAGATGAGAAACAACTTTCTTACCCTGATTGCTACAATTTGATGTTTATTTTTAAATAACTAAAAACTTGCATATTAGAACACATTTTATTCATAAAAATTAATCTGAAATTTAGATCAATAAGAGGCAAAAATGCAGTCCTTCTAGTCAGATTTTAAAATCAAAATGTTCTAAAATTCAAATCTAAAATCGACTAAATCAAATTCTAATTAAAAGGACAGAATCCGGTGTAAAGAAAAACAATGTTTTCACAAAAATATATCTAGAATATATTCTATGAATGACCATAAAATAAATCTCTCACCAATTATAAAATAAAGAATACGTTAAGAAAATTTACTGTTCTCAACCATACATATGTTTAATTAGGACACTTTATACAAAAAACCTATATTAAAATTGTGCAATACTTTTTGTAAAAATATTTTGTATTATGAAGATATTTAAAAACAACTTAATAACTCAATTATGGAAAAAATATGCAATTTATATTGAAGTATAGTAAGAGTTTAAAGTTATTAATATATAAACTGAAACACATTCAATTCCAATTAATCAATACGTTTAATTTCCTTGCTCTTTTTTTCTAAACAGTATGCGTAAAATATTTTATCTAAGTATGCTCAGTTTCCAGTTAAGAAAATAAGAAAAATCAATTTATCTAATAAATTTGGTCTCAAAAACTATAAATACATTTATTTACCAAAAAATAGCCCAAATAAGTTATTTAATATAAATAGCAAAATATTTTAAATACTCCCAAATATGTTTGCCCTGATAGGAAATTCACCAACATTTTGTAGAAATTTGCTATTATTTTGCTATTGATATAGATTAGTGAATACCAGTATATTTTTTAAATCACCCTAAAGTCGATTTAAAGTGCTTAACTCCAAGAATTTAGGAAAAAATTGATTTCTAGATTAAATGAACAATATCATAAGGGCAATTATTTCATAAAATGTAGAATCCCTAGTAAAATTCCAAATTAAGATTATCACATTCATTAATAATAATTTAATTTAAATTCCATAGTGTTTGTAATTCTTTTTTTATTTTCGCTTGATTCCTTCGTAATAATTGATTAAAAATTTTAGTTAATGAGAATGAATATATATTTATTCGCAAATGATATTTTAAATATTTAAATAATGCTTTTTTACGCAATTAATATTTCATACATCATTTGGAATTCTTTTTGAATTTTAAATGCATATTTTAATGTAAAGTATAATTTGTTAACAATATCTAAATAACACTCTAATTATAAAAAAAGAAATTTATAAACGTAACAAACGACCTTATAATAATGTTTTAAAATGTAATAAACGTGAGAAAGATCAAAATTCATAAGTTAAATAATCAGCAAATTCTCTATCAACATTATAACAATTTTATCAATTTACTTTATACAATTCTGTGAGAATACAAGTTTATTTATATACAATTTGCATTTATCTATTGCATTTTAATACAAATTAATACACGAAGGCAAATTCAACCTTCATTTTGTTTATATTTAATTAAATTGTGCTTAAAAACTTATTAAGGTAAATAATGAAAAATGATTTTTTCAGATGCAGTATATAAATCATTGGATTCTTAAAACATTAAGCACAGAACACAATAAAAACACTTATGAAAATTATTATGTAAGAATTTAAATTTCATGTTGAAAATTATTTAAATTCAAAATATTTAGGGAATTAAAGTAAAAGCCTTTCATTAATTTCTTTACAAACAATATTATTCTACAAAATATTAAAAAAACTAATTAAGCTTTTTATTTTCAAAGTAAAATTACGAGCACTAATTAATACAAAAAAGCAATTAATATATAAAACATTACTATTGCAATTTTATTTTTTCATGTAATATATATATATATATATATATATATATATATATATATATATATATATATATATATATATATATATATATATATATATATATATATATATATATATATATACGAAACTGGTACAGTTCACTGAAAATTATAATATATAATCAAATTATGAATCAATTAAATTAAAAGAAAAAATTCATTTTGTGATTATAAACTTGATACATATGCTTCGCAATAGTATATAAACTTAGATGTTTGTCTTCTATTTAAGTTATATTTGATATTAATTTAAATGTACGAAATATAAAAATTACATAGCGTAGAGAATAAGTTTTTATCGTATTTTATTCTTGTATTAAATTTGAAATTTTGCTAAAAATATTATTTACAAATTTAATTTCACAACATATTCTTGAGACTTATTAAATGCAATTCTATTTGATATCAAATATATTATCGCCAAAAATGAAATATTTCTTATGTGATTTAAAATAATAAATTTATTCATGTATGTCATGCTTTAGCGGTTTAACATAAATGATTATTTTAAGTAAATGCTTGTTTTTAATGCAAAAGTGTGAATATCTAGATAAATTTCCTTCCCAAAATAAGAAATGAATTAACTTAACTAAAGTATAAAGTTAAAAAAATTGTTAAGCGTAATATACATAATATTTTAACCATTCAATAAATTAAATTACTTTTTATGTAGATATGAGATTTATACTTTCAGAACTTTCTGTATTAGATCTAATTTATAAAAATTTGTTCAATAATATTCGAATTAAAAAATTTGCATCATTCTAAATTATTTATTGTTTCAAGTAATCACATATTTAATAAAATGTCCGCAATGAATTTGATTATTTTCATAAGTAAAGGATTTTCTTCTTGCAATGCTCAATATTATGTAAATCTCATTTTACAAAAAATTATTGGCGTATGATTTCACAAAATTTGTTTCATATTATATTTTATAAACAAATTTTTATAAAAAAATGTGTTGAATTATTGATATTTTGAAACAGTTATTTATCTATGAGAATTAAAAAAGTGTAATGAATATGTGTCATGGTTTTTGTTTCTAACAGATGACATATTTTGAAACTTTTTATGTTATATGTTATGAGAAATTGTAAAGCTAAAGTAGGGTGTATCGAAAAAATAAATCTATTCTGAAGTTAGATGATACATTAAGAATGTTGTAGGAGACAGGAAAGTAAAGTTGCTAATATAATGAACACACATTCATTAACTTGTAAAAAAATCTAAGGAATAGTAAAATGTACATATTTTCTTTGACGAGTTAAGTTCGATTTCATTCAGGATTGTTTAAAGGCCTGTTATTAAAGTATACATGTTGTTTTAAATCTAGAGAAATATTAATTCATAACAAAATATTAGATAACCAAATATTAATTCATAAACTTTAGCAACTATGATTTAAATCGTAACTAAACAGATGGTCAGAATATCATCACTAAAAATGAATTTTAAAGTGTAAATTACTTGTTGCTTGGATACATTTATCATGCTGCTTGAGGTTAGATTTTGCTTTCACCAACAGTCTTTAGAAATGTAAACTCCTCTGTATCTCGTAGAAATGTAGATTGCTAAAAGTAGAAGGAAATGTAGATTGTTAAGTAGTAAAGTACTTACTCATTTCTGCAGTAATAATGATATGCTTTGAAGACTATGTAGCATCTCCTGATTCTAAGGACAGTTCTGTGCATCAGTATTTTCTAAAGAAAACACTTTACTTTTCTTTATTAGCTGACTGACAGATGTAAAATAATTTTCTTTTGTATTATATCACGTTTATTAGAATTTATCTCTATAGCGGTTTAAAGACTTTTGACAGTTTTGATCTAATGTATGACTCTTTTTTTAGCTTTTAAAAAAATCATAAATGTTTTTACGTACTCAAGATTGAAAATTTCTAGGCAGATAATTTTACGATTTCTCGTCTTTCTATGTATCATTAAAATATAATCTTTTAAGACAAAGCATTATAGGAATATTTTCAAACAAAACATTATATAATGTTTCTTAGTTTATTTATAAGACTTAATATTAATATGCATTTCACAGTTTTACATAATTTAAATTATAAAATTTGAGTTTTCCAATAAGACATTAACTATTGAATAATCACGTCATTTCATTAAACATTTTACAAATCATCTTAAATAACTAAATAAATAAACAATCGTATTGATTGTAAATTTCTTAAGCTATTTCGAAAGCTGTTATAATCCTCTTGACATAATACAATATAATAATATGGGAATATTCTTAAGAATTTCTTATGGTGATGAGGGTAATATTTTACAGTACACGGTTTGTTTCGTATAATTCTATCACGTACAAATTATCTATGTATGTATCAATAGAAAATACTAAACAATATAGTTAAATGACTTATGTGTTTGAAAATTAAATAAATTTTAATCTTTAAATTCATATTTAATTATGAATTTTACATGAAATAATTCATAAATAGCCATTTAATTATTTTAAAATTGACTTGATTTATTTTAATTGCTTCTTCCAGTGAAAAAAATTAAATTCATTGCATGAAAGAGTAAAAAGTAATTATTTGGTGATGTATAAATGCTCAAAGTAATTAAATTAAATACTGCAATTTCATCCTTTTAAAAATACTTTAATTAATATTTGAATAAATTTGTTGTTAATTCCGTTCTCACAGAATAAATTCTCACTTTATAAAAACAAAAACTAAACATCGAAATCAGGATATATGTTTTTTTCGCATCTGTAATTACTTAATGTGTTTTTAAAAGAGGGAGAGCTAATTTAATCACACATTTATAATTCACTTGACACAGTACCATTTGAATATTTCTGGGCATATTTGTTTCTTAGAAGCTGTTTTTATTTTTAATTTTATGTTTTCAGAACAATTTCATTTTGATATTATTTTAAAATTAGGTACATATATTAAATTATGCTATTAAAGAATCAAAAATAATGTCAAAAGTTCAAAACTCAATCAAAATGTCGGAAAATTTAAATATTTATTTTCAATTATTTTTATAAATCAAATTATTTTGACCAATAGAAATGATTGAAAATACTAACTTGATAAAAAATAATTATGTTAAAAACTCTTAAAAATCAATTGCAACATAATGATTGGGTATAAATATATGTTTTGTTCGTAAGACTTTATAAATGTAATAATTTTAAATTATTATAAGAATCTGTTGTGACTATATATTTGACACAAATAAGTGATATATTTGATACCGCGTAAAAAGTATTTCAGTATTTTCCACGTAAATTGCTTGTCGCGAGGGTGGAAACCCGGTAAATTCCCAAACACCCATATGGACTGACGTACATACGAATGACAGAATTTCAAGATCCATTTCCCGTTGTTCAACAGTGTCTGGTATGAAACACGGGGCTTTATGCTCCATGTAGTTATGTCCTATCACTAGATCACGGTGTCATCAAAAATTTAAAATTTCATTTCTAAATAATTTTCCGATATCGGAATTATGATTAAATTAGCATGACTTAAAGCATATAGTCATTACTATTGCTCAAAAAGTAAGAAATTGTTTGGAATAAATGTGTTAAATTCTGTAGTTATATCACAAATTTACGCTAAATATATATTTTTTATTTAGCGTGCATAAGTATCTCAAATGTGTTCAATGCGATCAACATTATTGACAGTTGCATTCAGAAACAGTAAGGGAATACGTTCTACAGTTAACCGCCATATTTCTGGGAAATATTAATAAGTTGTGAAATGCTGTCTTGGAGATCAAGTGCAATTCTTAAATTATCACAACTAATAAGTTTTCTCAAATATCCTCAAAGCTTAAATTACATGGCTTTAGGTCTGGGAATCCAGGAGTTCACAGCTGTTGAATGTGACGACCAATAACATATTTCTTTTATGAAATGATTTCTGTAATAGCTTTAACATAAAGACTAATGCATAAATGAGCTCTATCTTGTAAAAGTATTTTACGAGTAGTCCAATGGTGTTATTGCCAAACAAATATATCTTTATCTTATATATTTGGTTGGGAATCACACACAATGACCCTGTCATGATTTAATATATTTCTGGAACTTTAGTACTTAATTCTATGGTACAATATTTGCAGTGAATGGATGTTAAAGTAATATCTACCTCATCAATGCATTTGGTGATTGTAAGAGAACTTGTAAGATTGATAGGGAAATTCCAGGTTCCCAAATATTTGTTAATTGTTATTTAAATTCCATATAACTGCTCAAATTGAAAGGCATTTCATATGTGTGGAGCATAGGCAAATGTGACAGGGAATAAACTTTAAAAGGAGCAAGAAACAGAAGTAAGAGATGGAGTTGAATTCTTGTGGAGCGTCTTGAATTCATATGGATGTACCCTGTTCACAATTTGTAGCTTGCAAAACCAACAACGTTTAGCAGGATGCATCTAATTCATCTATCATGAAGATGACACTGATAATAGCATGAAATTTAAAAACTTAGATTTCTTTCATTTAAAGAGCAATATTCTCTATTTCTTCTGCAGATATAGAGATCATTCATAAAAACCAAAAATCACTTCTACTTCTCTATTCATTTGAAATATTGTTTCTTAATATTTCTAAAACAAACACTAAAATGACCTATTACTTCAAATTTGATTACTATTAATCATTTTTGTAATCGAATAGATACTTTCGTACAGTGAAATTAGTGATTTGGAAAAAATAATTAAGTAAAACTCATAACTAATTAGGCAAAACTTTATCTCATAAGCTTTTAACATTGTTCTTATCAACAAAAAGCGTCTTGAAAATACCAGCTTAGGCAATCTATCATTCTCATTACCAAAAAATAGTGAATTCTATTCTCCATTTAGAAGAAGATGTATCAAAATTATTAACGGCGTCTAGAGCATGCAAAATATATCAGACTTGCAATACATATCAAGTGAAATGATTTCTTTGAGTGTTGAATTCCAAATGTGAAGGTCTTCTTCTTGATGCTTGTTTATAAATTACGAAAACTGATGTATGATGTAAAAATGAACTATTTTCAGTGCACTGACTGGATATACTTCTATAAATGGGACCATCAAATCACAACTCTTTGTATTTACTAAAGATGAAATGTTCCTAATGGATAGTCATTTAAAATGTACATAAAAATTATGTTTTGTTTTTTTCTTCGAAGTCTCTCATGAATTTAAAATTGCATTTTTAAGGAATTTTCAATGCCTGTATTTAAATATCTGTGATATTATTATGTTAACTGTGAAATTGTTTCGTTTAAGTTACTGGTAAAATAAGGAGATGAAATGTTATCTGGAGCAGTTATTCTCAAAGTTACAATTAAGTAGATGTTTTAATTTAAATTTATAATTTATACTTCAGCGGTTGCGCCATTTTACCAGTAAAAAAATGTATAATTGCTTGGTTTATGAAACGATGGGGAAATTCAAATAACTTGTTGTATTTGATAGTAAGTTTAAATAAGTTCTAATTAATTTTAAAATGCCTGTTGACAGTGAGTTGATAGCAACAGATTTGTATGCTTTTTTGAAAAAAATGTCGAATGTAAAATTCCGTAAATATGATCACACTGTTTTCACTCCGGCAAAATAAGGAATAATATATGGAAACACCATATAGTTGAAATAACAGAAATATATTTTATTTAAATTTATGAAATAAAAACTATATTTTACTAAGCATTTCCAAATTCGTTCTGAAAACACCATTTTATTATTTAGCAACAAATAATGATCAAATAAAAAAGTATTTGTACGCTAGTGAGTTTATAGTAGCAACGCTAGTACATATTATCTTCCTTTAAAATATATCTTTTATATAAAGTACTTATAAATGATGTGTATAGTTCATAATCTTATAATTTTACTAATTTTGTATTTCATTATTTTAAAATGAGTTTTTGAAATTAGTTTAGATTGAAACTAAACAATGCTTCTAAAATTAGCATGGCATTCAAATTTTGTAAATTCTGTAAATGTTTAGCTTTATGGGTAAATAAATATCATTTTTTTTATTTAAGTTATAACTTAATAAATAATCTTAATGACAGCTTTATACTTACATTAAACATTAAATACACTAGTAAAATATTATTTATTAAAAGTAGCAATACTCAGGAAGGATGAACAATTAGTTAAATATTGATCTATAAATAGAAATGAATGAAAGATTATTTAATATTGATTTTTTATTTAGTAGATTTATATAACTATAAATTGTGTAAATATATACTTTTAGAGCTTACTTTTCTTCTGCTAAATACTTCAATCAGTTAAGCTTCTGTGATTTAATGTAGCAATTTTTTAAAATACCTATAAACTTCCAACATGAATCTAGATTACCCAGCATGCCGCAGTGATAGAGCGTTCATGTTTTGCTTTCTAAAAATATATATCTGAGAAAGTGGATTTGGAAAGTTTTTTGTTTCATTTTTCTTATAATACGTGAATATAAATTATGATAGGAAAATATATCTTGAAAAATTGGAACATCATAACAGTTACACTATTTGATGTTATGATGTACCAATTCAAATAGCATAGAAACACTAATTAAAAAAGGAAGACATTATAAAGAACAAAAATCAGTCACATTTATTTCTGCCATAGTTTTATAAATTTAATTCATTTCTTTATAGCTGGCAACTTAAACAAAAAAAATTATTAGTGGTGGTGGTGGGACTAATCCCCATCTTGTCTAGTGGAACTAGATAAGATCCATGAGGTCATAGATAGCCAAAAAGTACAAAAGCAGATGTGGAATTTTCAAAAAATTATTTCCTTAAATAATGCCTACATTTTATGAAACAGTCATTTGCCTTTATGAATTCAAGCATACGGTATGACTGAAAAATTCAAATTTGGTACGATTATTACTTTAAAAAATAAAGTATATTATTTGACTAACATTTAGGAAACAAATTAGCAAACAAATTTCCTGAAGAATTTGAAATCAACCTACAAAATATTTGTTATGATAATATGTTTTATTTTTGAAAGCTTGACAATGAATTTCTTAATGAAATACTTGACAAATTAAGGTACCACATTAATATATTTATAACTATTTTTTATTTTACACATCAGAGCTCACAATACCTCTACAAAGGATTTAAATGAATGTATAATTTAAATTTTATCTACTTTATCAATTGAAATTAACAAAAACAATATATTTTTCGCTCTTAATTTCAAAGAAACTCAACCAATTGAACTTTTTTTTTCTTTTAAAAATTTGTTTTATATGGAAAAGTTATTTTAAAAGCTTTCATCAGCAAAAACTATTTTTTGGATGACAATTTGCCTGAAAAATTGAACTATTTTGTTGAATTTAACTGTTTGGAGTTTAAAGTAACCTTTTTAGTTCAAATAAAATTATATGTATTTAGTCAGTAATTCTCAACCAGTGCGAAATGCCTCTCTAGGGGGCAGGGAGCATATTAAAAGGAAGACATAAGTACACCTAAGAGTACATCAATCAAAATAATAATTAAAAAAAATGATTAACTGAATGAAAGGAAAGGACACAAATGCAAAACAAAACATCAATTTAATAATTAACTTATTAAATTAAAACAATTACTTAATTAATTAAACGTACTAAATTAATTACAATATAATAGTTATTTGATACTTCCTTCCTTTGACCTGTCATGCAGAGCAAAGTTTGATGAAGAAAAGATTGATTTTAGTAATAAATTCCAAATTCTCCGTTATTTTTATATATTTATCTGAGTTTTATATTTTATTTACAAAGAAGCCACCACATAAAATCCAATTTTACAAAGATAAGAAGTTGGAAGTGGTTATAGAATGCAAAATTCCCTGGTTTTTGGTGAAAAAAACTTTAAATTTACTCTTGTCCAAAATTTAAGGAGTGATTTATCAATAAATTATCTTTTAGTTTCTCTTATTGTGAAGTATTTGGATTTTTTTCTCAGCAGAAGTATTATGAAATGGATTCCTAATTCCCTTATAACTTGTTATCATTTTGTTTTCAGCAAGAAAATATTATACTTTAAATTTCTGCTTTACAATTCTAACTTTCTGCAAAAATTATTAATTTTATCATTCTTAGGAATAACATGAGTATTTGATCACTTTTGTTAAAGATTCGTGTAATTTAATTTTCCAAATATGTAGCTCAAGTTCATTACAAAAAATCTCGTTTTTTGTTCTATTTTCCTGTTTTAGAATAGTAGTAATTTCTTCTCTTAAACATTGCAAAAATTTTTTAAGTAATCACCATCTTGCCTCGAAATAAATTCGTAATTATATTCCAACCAGGTCTTTAGAAATTGTGGAAAAACATCTTAATTGAAGTATCACATTTTTATTACATTTTGCTATGGCTGAAGTAGTGTTTAACACAATATTTAGACCAGGACTAACTTCTATGAAAGCCAGAGTTTTTCTGTGGATCATGCAAGTATCCAGGTGTACAAAGGAGGTTTTAATTTTACAAGTGTTTGTATAGATTGGAATCTCCCGGATACTGAGCGTGCAACATCTATACAAATTCCGATGTATTTTTCCACAGTATGTTTGCCTTGTTCATGAAATCACTTAAAGTAGCAAATAAGGAGAGTGCTGTTGCGTTGAGTTTTATAGTTTGCAGAAATTTAGTTCTACTACTTATATATCATTACAAAAGCAATCATAGGCAATGAAATGTATACCTTTAATATCTGTTGCCTCAACAACCACTATTGAAAACAATTTGTCACAAATCTTCGAGAGAAGCTTACATTTTCATCATCTATTAGAGTACATTTTAAATTATGTCTCTAATTCGGGGGTTAAAAGTATAATTTGAAAGAGTTCAATTGTTTTCAAAACTTATCTGACAATATAGTTTCTACAATCCCAATTGTTGCTTGTAAATTGAGCTCTTCACCAATAGTTTGAGTTTTTTTAAATTTAGAAATTTTCTATGAAATTTTTAAGAGGGATTTAAAGCTTTTTCATTCATAGAAAAATATTTATAAAAAATTTATTTTACTTTTCATAAAATTTCAATTTTAATTCGAAGAATTCTCTGGAGTTGATGAATTATTATGAAATGTTTTCAAATGTCATTTAGGATTATTAAATTTTACTCTTTCTTCCACCAATTATTTTGAGTAAATAATGCACGGGGCTTATTTCTTAAATTACTTTACTTCTGGCAAAACAAAGATTAAACATTCTCCAGAATATTTTCTTGATTTTATTTTTGGATTGACGGACATATACTTGTTGTCAATATACTTGTTGTCAATATACTTGTCTGTATGCTTGTTGAAGCGTGACTATCGCTTAATACTTGCTTACGACCACTCAAAAATTATCTTGATTCTGCATAAACCTGCTGCTGGGAAAACTTAATACGGAGAATTATTAATAACCCGAAAATATATACAACATTCATATTCTCGATTGATTCGAGAGAGTATGGAGAATTGGCTCAAATGAAACTGGTTGGAATTGAAACTGGCTTTATCAAATATTCTCTTTCTCCATACTGTAAAATATTTACTCTTATCTGAGCACATTCGAGACCCCATCTTGTCAAATTCTAAAATGCTCGAAACAAATAGGAGCTTCTGCAATAAGGTTAAAGCAGGAGCAAAAAAATAGATTTTGTTTTGTCTATCTTAGGATCTGTGTTGCCAAATGTCAATCAATTTCCATATTCTTGATAATTGGTGAGGTTTAAAATTAAGATCGTAATGTAGAGGATTAGTGTCATAAAATATTCAAAATAAATATTGAATATATTTTATAGTATGTTAGAGGGGTGATGAAAGTTATGATTGAAACTTGGTCACAAATAATGAAAGGTTGAGAAACGATGTACTAATTTGAAGTACGTGAATTCTCTCTAGTGTTTTAAATTCCACTGACAAAAATCTGAAACGTAACTTTATATTATTTCATTTAACACCAACAATACATTTTCCTGATGAATTTGAAAATCAAACACATCAGATATATGGTTTGAATATCTGAATTAATCAGTTAATATAATTACATATATGTTAACAGGTGTAAAAAAATAATTTTAATGCAATTATATTTGTATAATTATTTCATTTTAACTTTTAACGAATTAAAACCACAGTACACATGAAATATTAATTAGAATTCTAATACAAAGTTTGAAAATTTAAGACTTATTTTAAGTCTTAAAAAATAACAGCATAAAACAGACTAAATTTTAATATTAAACTTCAAATCTGTACAAATGATTTTAGAAAAATAGTTATTTTACTTTATAAAAGTCAAATACCAAATGTAGAAAATACATTTTGCTTACAATGTTATCATTCTGACATATTATAAGCAAATATTTGACTTTAAATAGAAGTAAAATGCTTAATTTAAGTATAATCAAGAGTAAGAAGAGTTAGAGTATTTCGGATAGAGTTAGGACAGATACAATGAAAGATTTAGATGACGTATGTAGAGTATTCTTGAATCAATTCTGCCCATAGTCAAGTAAGCAGAAAAATTATTTACTAATATATATATATATATATATATATATATATATATATATATATATATATATATATATATATATATATATATATATATATATATATTATATAACACGTTGTTGAAATACAGGGTGATTATAAAAAAACTTTGCCAACATCTGCACTTCTAGCGTCCATTCTACTTAACCGATCAAGATGATATTTCAAATATAGTTCTTTTGAGATATGCGCTCGAGATTCTGTGAATGGCAACACAGTGGCCCTCGCGGTTACAGTTATAGTGACAAAAACTCGAAATTTTCGAATGGCAATGCCTACTTTTTACAATCGCAAAATGTTCAGTACATGCGAAAACCCTAAATAGCGTTGAAACGGTACCGATATGTCCGAAAACCGACATGTTATACACATACAAACAGTTCTTCAAGGCGCACGGAGGAATAATGCATACGACAGAGACAAGACACTGCTCAATGATGAGAACACATAGAGAAAAAAATCTTTATTAATTTCAAACATTTTCCACATGAGTGCCATCACAGGCAATTACGCATTGCATGCGGGAGACGGTGGACAATGTCGCTGCACGCAACATGGCACGAGGGATGTTTCCAATCTCAAGCCGTATAGAATCCTTTAAGTCCGACAATGTTTGAGGATTGCACAGATAAACTCTGGATTTGAGATAGCCCCAAAACCAGAAATCCATAGGCGTCAGATCTGGGGATCGCGCATGCCACGGAAAAGGATAATAGCGTGAGATGATGCGATCACCAAAATGCTGATCCAGGAGCCTTTTAACTGACCTCGCTATATGTGGAGGTGCGCCATCTTGCATCCAAACAATGTCATTGAGTGCATTCAGCCGACGCAACTCCGGTAAGACATAATTTTTCAGCATGGCTGCATACCGAGGGCCCGTTACAGAACATGTTGCAGGGCCAGTCGGGGTCGTTTCCTCAAAGAAGAACGTGCCCAGAACAAATGTTGCTGTAATGCCGCACCACGCAGTCACTTTGGCGTCAAATAATGGTACTGGCGCCACAGCATGAGGATTCGTCTCTCCTTAGTGCACACAATTCTTTGTGTTAATGCTGCCATTTAAGGTGAAATGCGCCTCGTCCGTCCATAGTATGCGAAGTGGCCAGTCGTTATCCGCATCATATCGTAACAAAAATGCATTTGCGAAGTCCAGACGTTGTTGTGGGTCACCCGGCTCCAACATTTGGACGCGCTGGAACCGATAGGGAAACATGTGAAGTACCAAGTGCAAGAGCTTGCGGACCGATGAGTTCGGAATATCCAACACGTGCGCTATGTCTCTTGCGGTTTCTGTGTGTCCTGCAGTCACTGTATGGTGCACTTCCATGACAACGCCCTCAGAAACAGTTGGCCGTCCGGAGCGCTGTTTGTCTCAGGTGCAGCCTGTATCTTCGAATTTCCGCACTAAATCACGCAGAGCTTGCAGAGTACATGGGCCACGTCGTTGTCGATGATTGCGGCGATACACCCGCAAGGCGTCCGCAGCGTTCATCCCATTTTGGTAATAGAGTTTGATCAATTCACCGCGAACTTTCCTAGGAAGACTCATATCGTCGGCATGTGCGAGTTCCCGAATGACGACTTCGCATACCCGCTTGGTATTTTATATGTTTCCTACGCTGAATATCTGGCGACCGGCGTTCTGTGATTGGTTTCTTGACTCTGTCACATGCAAATTTATTGCGTGCGCCCAGATCGTGTTTTATTGGCCTGTTTTCAGAACTCTTTTTTGTGTTTGCAGAACACGTCCGTTTTTAGACATATCGGTACCGTTTCAACGCTATTTAGGGTTTTCGCATGTGCTGAACATTTTGCGATGGTAAAAAGTAGACGTTGCCATTCGAAAATTTCGAGTTTCTGTCACTATAACTGTAACCGCGAGGGCCACTGTGTTGCTATTCACAGAATCTCGAGCGCATATCTCAAAAGAACTATATTTGAAATATCATCTTGATCGGTTAAATAGAATGGACGCTAGAAGTGAAGATGTTGGCAAAGTTTTTTTATAATCACCCTGTATATACATCAAATAAATGGATTGCAAATCACAGCATTTTGCTAATATTTTTTTATTTTAAAAATTATTTTTATTTTTTCATATTTATAAAGAAACACTTCTGAATATTTAATAAGTACTTTTTTTTGAGTATTCTGTCAGTATGATTCATTTTAAATGATTACCATGTTCTTATCTTTATTTCATTACTGATACTTCATTACCACTGCCCTAACAACATTGTATTGTTTGAGAGTGATTTGCTACCACTTTCTTTGAGAAGAGACTTCTGCCTTAAAAATATTACAATAAACTTTATAATTTCCTGAATCTGCATAGAGCTTCTGCCTTTCTGCATTCTTGGCAAGACAATAAGCGCTTAAAGAGTCCTTTTTACTTGGCTAGTGAGATGGAACTGTTCTCCGATGAAGTAGAACCATACTCCTTAAAGCCCACATCTTTTTCCTTGTTTTCTCTAGACGAGGGTGTGTAAAAAGTCAGCTATTCCTGAATTCACTAGACAGATGGCTCTTGAGACAATACATGACATCATTTTCACGGCATTGAAAGTGTACACTGACGGTAGCAGGGGCACCGGTGATGTATCTGGAAGCATATCGAGCCACCTAATAAAACAATTGATCTGAAGTTTAGAAATAGTGATAAATGTTCCATCTTCAGGTCTGAACTTGTGGCAATTTACAAGGGATAGCGATTCAATTTACAAGGATAGGGATTATATACACGACCTCTGAACTTGTCTTCAAAGATATTTGTATTTTATCGGATAGTCGTGCCTCTATACAGCACCGCTCTCATTGGATGACTGTTGGGGGTATGTCAAGCCTGGATAAATTAGTTTTGAAACAGCTATCTAAAAGACTCTATTCACTTTCAATGAGCTCCCTCTCATGTTGGATTGAATGGTAATGAGATTGCCGTTAATTTGGCCAAGGCTACACTGCGAATAGCCTGCATGACAACTCTAAATTAACCTATTCTAAAATTTCCTCAATCAAAAGGAAAGAACTAAGTGCACATTGAACAATTCCCCCGCTCATTCGGGGTACTTTGGCAGAATACCTCGTTAGTGCCACAAGCTCAATATACCGAGAAAATAGCAGACGTACCTCTCACAATTTTCTGAGTGGCCATATTAAATCACTTACCTTTCACTAAGACGAGAGGCTCTTTTTAGTGTGTCATTGTTGTGGGACTGTTCAAGTCTCCCACAAACATATTCTAATTTGTCTAAATTTTAAAATTTTTGTGATTTTAAGGCATCCAATTTTATTTTTGGACCTTCTGGTCATTTTTGGTTTTACGCTGATGGTGTAGCTTAACTACACCATCTGGGAATAGAAACAACAACAACAATGTTTAAAATTATTTTTAAAATAAGTTTTATTTAAAATTGAACAAAGAAATATTAAATTTACAAAATTGATGAAAGTGTGAAAAAGTTATTCATTTGACATTTTTTTGCGTATTTATGGTATGTGTGAGATTCGCAAAGAAAATAGTAAGAATTTACATTTTCTGCATATTTCTTCTTTCCTTAAAGAAAGATTTCTTATCTCAAATGTAGGTATTTCCATCCGGAATTCAAATTGATCTTTCAAAATACTACATAACTCAGCAATGGATATTTTTATTCTCTTATACGTGATGTGGTTAAAATCTTTTTTCCCTTTAAAAATATATATTTAAAGGGATATTGTGTTTTTTTTAATTCAAAAATTTTTGCACGTATATAAGCAATTTGAATTTTTCAATTATAAATTAAAGAATAAATAAACATTCATCTTAATCATAATAAAATATTAATTCATTAGTAGTTGTATAGTTTTGAATCATCAAGGTATTTGAATATTGCCTTTTAAATATTTCATTTTTTCTGATTATCTTCATGCATTTAAATAAACAAAACAACCTAGTTGTTGTGGTGAACTCGGTAATTTTCGAAGAATCCCGAGGAAACCCAGATTCGTTTTTCAAATAATTGAATGACAGAGATAAATTCAAAACAAAATACAATAAAACTTAATAATTTATTTTAGTAACTTAATTACAAGAGAAATTTACATTTACAATCAAAACATTCTTGATTAAACAATAGAGATTCTAAAATTACTATTTGTTTTATGACAATTACACATTAATATCATCACTGAATTTGACCAGCCTAGTGAAGAACGAGAGATCAGACTCACCCCTTTTATAAGTAACCGTTGGTCCCCTAACGTCAATGGCATTACCGGCTCAGGATCTCGCTTGACTTGCTCCTCGCTCATGATTACCGGCTCAGGATCTCGCTTGACTTGCTCCTCGCTCATGAGCTTTCCCTGTTTCCTCTCTGCCTCTGGTATCTCTCCTCAGACTCTATCGTTTCTATTCTGTTCGTCTATTTGGCGGACATCTGCAGCTCCATTCTGGAAATTCGAGGCAGGGTTCCTTCTGGAATACGATGTTTCTATTTTGTATACAACTAACATCGTTTTAGCGTCTTCTTATGCTCAGTGAGGACCTAGTCCTCAATTGTGGACTCCTTTTCTATGTCGGGCTTCTCTGGGGCTTCTTTGTGTCTTCTCTGAGTTTTGATGCAGTTTTAAACTCTTCATAATTTTCGGCTTAGCTCCTCCTCTTTACACCATTGGTTTTCCAAAGTTCTGTAGTTCCTCCTATACTTCTATGGGATAGGTCAGAAATCTCTCCCCCTCATTCCCGACTGTTCAGATTTACAAATAATACATATCATAAAACAATATACTTTGTCTGCAATTTCCTCCAGATCACTCATCCCTTTTAGAAGGGAAAATTTATTCTTTTATTGCACTTATTTCATTGTGCCAACTTTTATTACATCCTTTCCTTTATATTATTCCCGCTTAGTTTGAAAGGAAAAGAGGAAACTCTTAAATTTAAAGTGCAATAAAAATACACACACCTATTTTCTCAGGGTTTGGGTATGTCGTATTACACTACGACACTAGTCACACATCCACACATATATATGTGTGTTTGTTACGGTAAAAGTGATACGTTAAGCTATTATATCTAACAACTTTTGATTTTTTGTGATTACATTTATCTTTTTTAACTGCTGTAAATTATTTAGTATTAAAACATGTCTAAACTTGTAATGGAAATTTGATTTTAATTCAAATGATGTTAATGTCATTTTGAGTCAACATCTTAGTTCAAAAGATTATTTTGAAGTAATATTTAACATTTCGTTCTTAAGAAATTGGTTAATATTAAGATGATTTTGAATAATATTAACCGTAGTTTTCCAGCAAAAAAAAAATGAATAACAGTGGTACTTTTGTACATCCATCTCAGTACAGATATGTTAAAGCAAGTTTACATTAGATAATAGCAAAAGTTATAAATATTTGTAGTTAAGGCATTACAAAAATACAAAATGTACAATAGTTACTGTAAGTAAAATGAAGTAAGTTAACTTATCATTTTAATAAAGACATAATTTTTATTTAAACAACATATAAATTTAAATTAAATAATAATTAATATTTCCATGTAAGTTTTGTTAACTATAAAATCTGAATAATTAAAAACATTTAGATAACTAGAACTTATAAAAAGATTTTCTTTCTTAAACGAACTAAAGCTATATTCTATGAAATTTATGTACTTATATTTATATGCAAATTTACTTCTTTTTTAAATTTACATATATCAGATTTACATTCTTCTATTCACATGTATTAACATATAATGTGTTTCCAGAACATGCATGTAAATATATGTGTATATTTACATAGAATAAATACATCTGACATCCAAAAAGTGATGGTTTTCTAACTCAATCAAGTAGTGATATTGCTCGATCAGGAAAATCTTCAAACAAAATTAAGTTTTTCTTAACAAGAAAAGTTTTTATAGTGGTGTATTAGGAATCAGTTAAAAAATTGTCAAGTTGTTCTTCCCAAATTTTTAACTAATTTTTATATATATATATATATATATATATATATATATATATATATATATATATATATATATATATATATATATATATATATATATATATATATATATATATATATATATATATATATATATATATATAATATATATATATATATATATATATATTTATATATTTATATAGTTGTCTGTGTTCTGAACTTTTTTAACACTTTCTTGTTCTTCCACACCATTTAACTTAATTTTGCTTTGTTCATGTGAGTGACTTCAACATTTTCCTTCTAAATAACAACACAAATTTCTGGACAACTACAAGAAATTAACAACATATATTGATTTTTACATATGTATTATTTTTTTAATCATCCTTTTTTGTTTAAAGTTCTAATTTGCTTATAAAAAATAATGTATTTACTGAAATATTAGACTAAACTTTATTTTTTTCAATAATTTTAATTATGTATGCTCTAGTTTCATGACAGATATTATATTACTTATGTTATTATCAAATATGTATTTATTTTAACAAATACTGAGACGAAAGTACAAAACAGTAATTGTTATTTAAATATGTAAAATGAAACATTGAAAGATTTTGCGTATCATCACATAATATTTATAAAATTTTTAAGAACTAAATTATTAATAATATTAAAAAATATTCATTTTTTGAATTATTATGTTTCGAAAAAAAAAAAAACAATCTACATTTATTGCATTCAACATTCAGATTAGGAGATTTTAAATATTTGCTGATTAACATAAGAAATATTCAATTTCTTATTACTTTTACCCAGTTTAGTGGTGATTATGAATAATCACCTAGACACATATAATTATATATGTTATGATAAGAACTTTATCATAACATATATAATTTTTATTTGAAATTAGAAATTTTCTCTTGACAATTCTCTTGCATTTTAAATTTAAAAATTAAATTTGTTTTAATTAAATTAGAAATTTCAATGTCCATAGAATTGTAGCTTTTCCTATTAGCAAACCACAAATTAAAAAACTGAATTTTTACGTAAATTTGAATATATTTTAATATAGATTGTGAATTTAAATATAAAATAACAAATAATTATATATTACAAATAATAAATTTAAGTATTACAAATAACTTATCAAAGTTACAACTATGTTAACTATTATATTGTTGTTACAATTAATCTGGTTATAACATAATATCGTTATTTCATTCCTAACCATAATTTTTTTATTATTATATTCTAGATTTGTAAAAAGTTCTCTCCTTTTTTAAGATGGGTCTTCAAAGTCAAATTTCAGAAATAATCTTGTAAACACCAGCATTATATTATGTCCTTTTCCAGCAGTAGCTAAATTATTCAATTCATGTATATTTTAAAATTCTCATCATGTAAAAATTATCTATTCGTCTGAATTGATGCGATATCCCATCAAACACAAAGATGCCGGGCATCCATCGGGCCGCTGCTGTCAGCCGTCTTGCCCAGCAGCGGCCCGCCGCTATTTGGCCTCGTCGGCTCCGTCAATAAAGTGGTCGTCGACATTGCTGCTGGGCTGGCAGTACGGTCCGTTGTTGGCCCAACGCCGGGTGGCCATCAATGCCATATTGGTCGCATGTGGCCCATGTAATTGCCAGTACGTGCCCATATACGGTTATCTATCGGCCCTTTCCCGTTTGGCCGACGATAGCCGTTTTCACGGACGTAGAGCTGGTTATGGTTATTTATTTCTATAAATATTGAATTCATTATTTATGTTAATATTATATATATTGTTAAAGTTAATATGGAAATCCATCAAATTAATACTGAATATATTTTTGTGATTCTAAAAGACAATTGTTATCCATGTAATTGTCAAATATCATTAAGTGCTTTTTTAGTTCTTAATTATATAAAGATTAAAAAAATATGAATTACTAACTCATATTTTAAATCATTTTTTTGAAAATGCTATCTAAAATTTATAATTTTATTTTAAACTAAATTTTATTTAAATAAATTTTATATTCTGTTTTTCAAATTTTTGTTATTACAGAATTTCATTATTTATAAATTTTTTTAAAAAAATTCTTGTGTGAGCAAGTGTCAATTTATTGCTTCCAGTTTTATGATAATTTTATAGAATTATTTTCCAAATCAATTAACTCCATGCAACAAGATGTTGAGAAAAATGATAAAAAGTATAAAGATTAACACTTTTTATTACTTATAAAAATTAAGAAAACAAAACTATAAATAAGTGAAATGTCTCCATGAACAAGATGTTGAGAAAAATGATACAAAAGAATACAGATTAAGATTTTTTATTTCTTATAAAAATTAACACAACAAAAGCCATATATAAGTGAAATGTGTAAACATTAATGGAATTAACATTTTTTATTTATGATAATATTGAAAATAAAAAAATATCTATTTTTATTTAGAATTGAAAATAATTTTTGCAAATTTTTTTTTAACATTTTTAACTTACAAGTTTTTTCTTTTATTGTTGTGGTCCACCTTCCGAATTAGTACTCTGGAACAAATTTCTCCTTTTGTGAGGATTTTCACTTTTTTGTAATACTCTGAAAATATAAAAAAAACAGAATTGTAAAACTATTTCAATTTAATTACAAAAATAGAAACAGCAGGATGTTAATAACAGCCCAGGTAAAAAAACAGAAAAAAATTGAGCTGTTTATATAAATTAGGAGAAACTTCATGCATAACACTTATTTTCTAGTATTTAGGTATTATTTCACAGTATTAATTATTTGAATAAGGAGAATCCAACACAAATATTTTTAAACTTACAATATTTTACAATTAAATTTACAGTCAAAGCAAAACAAGCCAACCACTTGAATAGGTTGTGAATGCCTATAATAATGTCAATTTTCATTCAGAATTAATAACTCATAAAAAAATTACTAATACAATTCTTTTATGATGGAATCTTTTACTTAATTTTAGTTTTATCTCTTTAAAAAAGGGGAATGGCTATTAGTAACATTATGTCCACAATGAGCATGCTTGGGAACAAAACACTGGGTGTTTTACGTTATGCTGAGCACCTAATCAGGACATGTGTTTCGCAACCCAGGGGCCCTTGGTCAGGAAAATAGGCACTGTAGGCCTTGGCCCATGTGGTCTGTCCTGTCAGAGTTTATTTTGATAGTTTATATTCATATTGATATTTCAATATACATACACTTTATAATAAATGACATTAAGTAACAAATGAAAAATCAACATTCATCAATTCTGACAATTCTTTGATTAAAAATAGAGACAAATAATTGGGTTATATGAAAACAATTTCAGTTGAATGACTTAATAGAAATTCTAAACATCTGACTTCAAAAATTCAATGTAATGTTTTAAGCAGAATTTTACATTTTCAAGGTTATAATAGAATGTAATTAATTTATAACATACACTTTGTATTTCATGCTTTTAAAAAATCATTTTGAACTAATAAAAATGGTTAATAAAATATTCATCAATGATTACCAAATTATTTTTTACACACAACTACAATTACAGATAAGTAAAGTTTATAAAATCATAGTAATTAAAATAAATATTGATGAATTTTAAAATATATTGATAATTTCGAATTATTTATGCAATATTCTATGCAAAATCTTATTAACATGGAATTTATTTTTTATACACCTGTGATTAAAGATTAATGAAAAAAATTACGTCCATTAATGCAAATGATTTTCTGATTTTGAATACATGCATTCCAGTTGTTGCCCAGTAAATTTACATCACAAGTAATCATCATAATCATGAATTATTTAGAAGTAAAAATATTTTACAAAACTTTATAATTTTTATTTTACACAAAGTATTAAATTTATATTTAATCCAATATTATTAGAAAATAAGTTATTGATTCTGGACTATAGTTTAAATAGGTACACTTTACATTGGAGTGGGTTGATGTTAGAAACACAATCTTCAAAGCTAATGTATAAAATGAAATATTAGCAACATAGCCAACAATAATAAATGTAAGCCATAATTTGTTACTTTACTTTAAAAATAATGTTGTTGTTGTTGCATGCCCCTAAAGGCCAGCAGCGCTAGACCAGGTCCATGACGTTGTACACTCTACAATAATCCAAAACCAGAAGAGGGTCGTCAACCAAGTACTGCCTGACAAAAAAATATTACCTATATTTACTTGCTAATAGAATTTATAATTACAATTATATTATTTACAATTATTTGTTAATAAAAATAATTAAAAAAATTGAAATACAAGGAAATAAATTATCTGGCTTATAATTACCAATGATATTGAAAAATATTAAGGAAAAATTTGTATTTATGGTTAGATGTGGTCATTGATCGAGACTACATATAACCATAAAATACCTATTAAAGGTCACTTTCCAGTATAATATATTTATACCAAATGTTATTGATAAAAAAAATTCTATAACAAATTCAAGTTTTGCAAGAAGCCAGAAAAAGGATAAAACGTATAAATAAAGAAGACCTAACTATTTCCTTTATGTAATTGGGCAATACTATTTTCTTTTCTAAGTTTTGATTTCATAATCATTTGCAATCCGTAAACAGCTGATCCATCATGCAGAACAGTTGTAAAACACATCCAACATGTTAATGAATGATATATTAATTTTAAAATATTAAATGCTTAACTGATAAATAAGATTAAACTTAAATTATATTCTTTCTCTAATAAAATGATTAAATTATTCTCAAGATGGATATCACAAAACTTTACTTCTTTGATAACAAGTGGTGTTTTGAATAATTTCGACCTATATCTGGGCTTTAAGTTTAATCATTTTATGTTATAAATTACAAAAAGAAAAACAACAAACAAAATAATATCAACTATCAAAAATGACTTTAACTATTTTCTGTAAAATACTAAAAAAATCACAAACAAAGAGATATCGGAAATTAAAAACAGTTAATAAATTTAGAAATTATATATATATATATATATATATATATATATATATATATATATATATATATATATATATATATATATATATATATATATATATATATATATATATATATATATATATATATATATATATATATATATATATATATATATATATAGCGAGATTATCTATTTGATCATTTTCTTCATTTTAAGAAAATCGATTGTTTGCAAAAAAAATTCAAATGTTTAATATTTATTATGGTAACTTTCACATTAAAATAATGTTCAATAATAAAAGTTTAAATGTTCAGATCAAGTTAAGTGTAATGCTATTATGTTAATGTGTATCAGTGTAAAATTGCTAAATAAATAACCTAAAATAAATACTTGCAGATTAAATAAAATTCAAAGTATCATATGAAAGCGAATAAAACAAATTAAGTTATAAGGAATTTACGAATCAAAATGCAATTGTTTTATAATGTTGGTGTAAAAACTACCTTTAATTAAATATGAAGTTTGCAAATCTAAGGAACATATTATTAACATTTATTAATGATTAATATTAATAAACATAGTTATATATTTGCTTACTTTATTATGCTGTATTATATTTGCATGTCTTTGACATTTGTTTGCAAATATGCAAGTAAAATAATTAAAAATAAAATTTAAAGAAATTATGTTTAAGTTAGTTGTACTTCATTTAACAATGCAAAATGGGATATTTAATTTTATTTACACAATTTTACACAATTAATTATAATTACAAATATTTTCAAAGTATTGATATTTTAATGGTGGGTAAAATTTTAATTAAATTTCATTAAAATTCAATATACAGTTTACCTGTAACTTGTTCTTACTAAAATTTAGTTATATACAAGAATAAAACTGTAATTTATAAAACTAATTTAATATTATACTAAAAAAATATATTTTAAATAAACTTTTTCAAAGTTCTCAAAAGCTGCAATTAAATCTTTAAATTAAAGTAAACTTCAGCAAAAATCAAATTTGAACATATTAAAAGTGTTGGAACCTTATTTAATTTTCTATGACTTGTGAAGCAGTCTATGGAAGGCTCAGATTTTGTTGTAGATTTCTCAGATTTTATATGGTGCAAACATTATACTGAACTAAAGTGATTGGTGCAGTTTCTATTACCTATTTAGCATAAACACTAGTTTTCTAGTTTCTTTCTCTATGAATTATAATTAATGATCATATTTTCTGAAAAAATCAAACAGAGGGAAGAAAAGCACACACACACATAGAAATAAGGACTGAAGGATAACAGATGAATAAATTTGCTCATATTTCTAAAAGTAAGACCTTAAAATAATGTTAAATAATTTAATTTAAAAACTAAAAATCAGGAGCGCACAGTTCCAAACATAAATTTTATATTTTTTCTTGTACACGTTTCAGTAATAGATGAGCTACCTTTTTTGTAACAGATGTAAATTCTTTCTTTTACATTCCAAAATCAACATATTTTTAATTTAATAATAATTATTTCAGAAAAGATTATATTTTTTCTCTAACTTAAGGATTGATTTTCCATCTCAAATATTGAATTAGTAAAATATATATATATATATATATATATATATATATATATATAATGAAATATTTTTTTACTTTGTTCCATATAACAGAAACATCAAATATTATTTTTCAAGTTAAATGTGTTTCAAAATAATTATTTAAATCCATTTAAAGATTATATTGTAAATAAGAGGTACTATGAAAATTCCCTAAAGATATCTTGCTGTGTAGAAAATTTTGTATAGTATAGAAATAAGATAATTAATGTCATTAAAAATTATATTTTTATTATTTCCACAACAAGTTACAATTAATTTAAAATTGTTGCAATATTGTGTTTCTAAAGTTAGTTTGGCAATGAAGTGGCATGCATAATTTTCAAATGTTATTTTTCTTTACTTGATTTTTCCTGATTTCTTTACTTGATTTTACTTTGATTTTTGAGCGATGTATTTCCTAAATTCTTTATTAATGATTTACATCTCAACAAAAATATTTACCTGTTTCTTTGAATATTTTAATGCATATTAGTTATTTTTTTAAAAGTCAGCAAATTTCATTTAAATGACATAAAATGATGTAAATAACGAAATACTAATTTCAAATATAAATCACTTTACTTATAAAAACTCTTATTAATACATCAACAGCAAACATGTCATAATCAAATAATCTACATTCACTTCATTTCAGGTGACTAGTGGTTACACTTCCATCTTGAAAAATTTTCACATAATATTAAAAATAATGATAATTAGTAAAATTAATAGATTCAATACACTACTACACATTCGATAATTGATTGTATAGAATAACCAGATGTAGAAGCATATAAATTCATAGAAAAGAAAAAATATCACAAGTTTACACATGGTTATGACGAATTTGTAAAATTCAGACTTTTTATATACCTCATTTACAAGTGCTCGTTGTTGTCTTTACTTCAGTATTTCTCCATTTGGCGCTTCTTAAGGTATAACACCGATAGTTCTGCGCATTTTCATAGAAGAATTATCAGCGTTACAACAATGGCATTCCATTTTTCTTTAGTAAGACAACCATACTTGGTGCAGCGTTACCAGTATCAAACTTCCTGCTATAAACTGGCAATTTAATCAAGTGTCTATGTGTTCAATGCTGTCAGAGATAATTTGCTAGTAACCTAACAACAGGTTAAGTAGTTGTTTGTAGTCAAACATTTATTAGCCAAACATTTATTAAAATCAAAGCCAAACATTTTTTTAAAATCAAAACAAATTTTGCTTAAAGATGCGACTATTCAACATAGCCTCTATATGAGTAGGTGTTGTAATAAACTGCTTAAAGATAAGATTATATTTTCCAACACAATATTTTAGGTAGTACTTACAGCTCTTGACATCCGTTTTCCTACAACTATCCTAAATTAGGAGATTGGGGTGAAATAAAACCCCACAAAATTCCATGAGAAGATTGGTAGTCAATTTGTGTTTCACATTTGAATAAGGCAAGGACCTTCTTTAGCAAAAATTGCCTTAAAAAGTTCTTTTCCTTGTTTAAAGCAATTGTGAGTGTAAACCACTTCAACTTAAAAACCTACTAAAGCAAGCAATTAATGAATCAGCTATTAAGTCCCTTAAGACCTTAAGATGAACTGTTTTAGTAAATAAACACACAGATATGTAAACAAAAATCTTTTGATATACACCACATTTCTAATTTATTAAATGTCATCAAAAGTGATCATACATTAATTATAAGCACCAATTAAAATATCATCGACTTAGAAATCCTTTTTTCAGCCTTTATTGATACTCGAAACCGTTTTTCCTGTCGATGCATAATTTTTTTCACTCTCAACGCTTGGTAAGGTGCCGAATTAGTATTGTAGATTATTATAAGCAATTTGTACACATTTATTTTGCTATCCCTATCTTTTTAAAGACTATGTTGAAAGTGAGATTTCAATATATTTATCAATATATGGTGATTCACCTTAACCTACTGACGATCGTTACAATTCTGTGTTTTCTGAACCTCAGTAAAATAGAGAATACATCCTTCTATTCCAGTTCTTAAAAGCTTCAGTTAATGAATATCACCAGCAGAAGCGTTGAATGATTAGTAGAAGTTCTTTCTGGTCTCTAAATAGCCATAAGGTGGAATTAAATACTTAAGTATACTAGGCTTGATTTTCATGTGACCAAGATACTCGTATTCATCTAAAACACTTGGTAGAGTTTAACAAGTTCCTCATTTTAATCTAACTCTTTTAATAGATCTTTTATTTACCATAAAATTTGAATATCCTAATTTTACATCTTCATCCATTAGATTATCTATATATTTATCTCGTTCATCTCTATGGGATTCAATCAAAATATTCTCTCAAAAAAGAACTTCTTTACCTGGATTTCCCTCTAATTCAAAATGTTCAATACAGCAAACATTTTTCATATTTTTATCTAATGTATCCAAAGTTAAGCCACAATGAACAATGGAATTGTTATTTACTTCCTCACTTTACTTATACTGAGTACAACTTTACTTATACAAAAACAAATACTGAGTTCCGCAAGGGCAACTCGGAACCCAATATTTTCACACTTTTCAGTTTAAAAAAAAATGCTTTAGATCCCAATAATTAATCAATTTGCCTTGGTTTATTAAAATGTTCATCTGCCAAATTAATGTTTTCTAATTCCACAATACTTATTTTAAAATGTTACATGGGCGTAACATCAATTATGTTTGGAAGAATTTGAAGTTCTGTCATTCACTCTTAAATACTATTCCCATTAGAAAACTTGTCTTTTAGTAAAGTATGTACAAAAAGAGTAGTATTATTCAGTTGAAAAATCAAATATTTATGTTTTTTTTTTAAATTTTAAACATAATTTTTTGAAATAGTTTTTAGACACAAGGCATGATTGACTACCATTATATTGTAGGGTTCGCGTAGAATTTTAATTCCCAAATTTATCTGTCACTTCATATGTCCGCCGAGTATATATATATATATATATATATATATATATATATATATATATATATATATATATATATATATATATATATATATATATATATATATATATATATATATATATATATATATATATATATATATATATATATATATGTATATATATATATATATATATATATATATATATATATATATATATATAGCAGCAGTACTTTGCAAAACTTATTTTTTACAATCTAGTTATTTAGCATTTGTCGCAGTGGCTGTTTTTACTTCAGCCTGATTATTTTTCTTTGGATCAAATAACCGAGCATCGGACTTCAAAATTGTTGCTTCTTGCAGCTCATTATTCTCATAAACTGGTGAAGTTCTATTATCATCAAAATATTCAGTAAAATGCAAATAAGTATGGTATTTTGCTTGCTCCGCAGGTTGCTTATAGACTTTGTGATTCAAAAAGTATATTACAACACATCTTATTTTCCTGCAATACATCCACTTTTTCTTTACACCAGCAGATTTTTTCTTTTTTTTAAATTTGGAAAATTTATACACATAAAAATCATTTTTGTATATAAATCATTTTGAAGTTCTAACTGCAGACACAATGGTTTTAGAAACATAATTTGATTTATGAAATTTGTTACCTCTATTTGCTTCATGCCTCTTCCTAAGAGTTATAGCTCAATCATAGTCTTGCTATTCCGAAAATATGATACGCTATGCTACACGAAAATGTGACGCATATATTTATACACTTAGACATATCATAGGGCGTGAACTACATTTCTGAATGTTTGACTCTCATATTCAACTGCATTTGATAATCCAATGTGCAAAATAGTTTATCTGAAACCAGTAACTCACCTAGACATTCAAAGTCACTAAACTTTCTCAACTTACAGTAATAATAAAATTACACTCAATCGCGATGCAAATTGAACATACGTTTTGTTTTCTAAACTTTTAAGCTGTGCAAAAGTCATGTTAAACATCTTAGGGAGAACTTAGAAACTCTTTAAATACAACCTCCTTCACTTTCGAGTATGGCTTGCTAAATACTCGGCGGACATATGAAATATTAAATTGTTGGTTTTCCACCCAAAATATTCAATGAAATTTTAGCTTATACTTCTCAGAACGTTTTTTTACTTTAAAATAGCATTTAAGAGATTGGAAGTAAAAAATATAAAATTCGGATCAAGACAATAGTGGCATATTTAGATTACTTAATCCACTAGAAGAGGCTTAAATTTCCTTTATTCACACTTTTTCAGTATTCTGTATCATTAAGTTTCTGTTCGATCTAGAAAGTGAATCTAATTTTATTTTTTTACAATTCAAATTGCTTTTCTAATGCGCTAATTTAAAGCGTTCACCCTCTAACACTTTAATCTCAAATTGTTCCTCATCTTTAATTTCTCGTATAGCCACTTTTAAAATACTTTCACATTCCCCATATTTATTTTTATACTTGTTATTATTTTCAAAAGCTCTTTTCAATGTAATTTCTCATGGAGGCGACGGTACTTCGACATTAATCTCCCCAGCGATTTTAACTAACGCATTTTTCTTCAAACCCGATAAAGATAAATTTGCCCAAAGACATTTTAATTAAACAATAACCAAAAAGAACACAAGGCATTTTACTAACGACACAATAATATTGCGAAAAGCATAGAAAATGCTGATAACTTTCACTGAAAATTTTTGAAATATGCAGTAGCCACAATTTCTTCATACCATACTTCTTATAGACAGTAAAGCTCACAATGCAAGAGAAGATGCATTTGGATACGTTAAGGGGTTAGAAAGTAATTAAGCACACGTATGATACGATATACATGATAGAAACATGTCCCTTCAAATTTTGCAACCGGAATCGGGGAAGCCGATCCAGATATAGAATCTACTGTCAAAAGAGCCAATTTTTAACATATATTGCATTTTTGCTTAAAATGTATGCTTCACAAATTATAAATTTTTTCTAAATTATAATAATTCTTCAGTATTTTGTATGACTTGACGTTCTTTTATGTCAATTTGGTATTTATTTGTTCAGTCATTTTTCTATCAATTTCTTGTTAATTTCTCACTTTAGGTTTTTACTCCATTAAATATATTGCTTCATTCTTATGTATCAAAATTATCTATTTTTTAAAAATGTTATATGACAACTTTAACCTAAGTAAATTAAGCACATAAATACCGCTTTCATTACACAATGATGGAAAAATAAAGCAAAAAAAAAAAAAAATGGAAGTGTGCTAAAAGTTGGTTGCTATAGGAAAAATCTCTTTCACATATCATTTTGATTAAAATACTGCAGTCAGGAGATAAGGAGTTCTTAAATTATATTAAAATAAAAGAAGAATTGTAAAAAAAATTATAAAACATGATTTAAACTATAAAAAGAAATACAAGCATGCCATCTTTAATAACTCACGTAATGTTGAAGGACACTTTGTGCTTTGTGGCAACAGGTAAAACATATGAAGAATTAAAATTTAAAACAATCTTTTGTCCTCAATGATCGGAAAAAGTTCGAAACAATACAGAAAAATGTGAATCAATTACAAAAATTCTCCAAAGGAATATTTAAAAATAAGTTATTCTTAAAATCTTTCATTGATTTATGGAATGTGGTTATTATAAAAGATGAAAAAATCTAAATTGGACAGAATAAATTAAATTTGAAATATTGTTATACTTTCTTCTTTTAATTAAAACAAAGAAGAATGATAATCACTTACGATTAACAATGGAATTATTAATCGAAAATTTTAATGCGATTCACATATACACATTAACTGAATTATGATGGTCAATGTGTTTACGCATGGGAAATCAGATAGATTTAAGTATTCAGTATATTTCCAGTAATAATTCATTGTATCAGCATATAATAAGCAAAACAAATAATTTTTAACTTTTTTCCATTGAATTAAATGTTCCTTTCATTTTTTACAATAATCTTATGATTTTTCATAAGCTTTCTTATTTTTTGATTCATATAGGCAATACTCATCTTATTTTACATATGTCTCATCTTTGTTATCTTTTTTATTCTTGTATTAGTTATTCTGTAGATATTTAAACAAATAAAACAAAAAACTAAATATGAAGTTTTAGTAAATATTATTTTTTCCACGTGTCACCAAAAATAATTTAGAACCCTATGCGAAGAGACACGTGACAGCAGGAAACAATTGTTTACTTTAGTCCTACATGGGAAGAAAAAATAGAACTTTTCTGAATTTTTCTTCTACCCGTCATACTACCTCATAACTGTACAATATTCTACGAGCCATTTGAATCCAAATACAGAATTTTATAAGGTTTGGTGGGGTTAATACAAAACAACTGGTTATTTCTCTGCACATGACTTAAGACGTGCATACTCCAAACATAAAACGATTCCTTAAAACATTCATTGGAACTTCAGTTTAACATATCAACAACACACACTAACAATGTATAGTAGAAACATCAGCATTCAGTAAATATAAAAACTCTTTCATTCCTATAACACAACTAGGAAAGAAAATAATATAAGTTTTCAAGTTAGAACCAAAGTAGACGTTTTGTAAGGAAAAAAGTGCAGTGTATTTCAGAGAAATCTCATGATACATTTTAAATTAATTTATAGAACTAAATTCTAAGAAATTTATAATATTCGTAAAGTATGTTTTATGATGTAATTAAAAATAATAAAAAATATTACAATAATATTAAAAGGAGAAAAATCATTAATTCACGATCAATTGTTAAAATTTACAAATGTTAAAAAAATATTAATGCATATTATATTTTTGTAAATGTATCATAGATATTGCTTATTTTGTTATTTTCTAATTTTTAATTTATAGTTTACAGTTGTTAATTTATAAATTTATTTTAATCAAATGATAACATAAGGTTACAGTCTAATAATTAAACAAATAAAAGGCAATTATGTATTCAAACACATGAATGCGAATGCATATTTAAAGTAATGATAATTCTAATTATAATTTAAAGACACGTAATTACATTTGTGTGTAAAGGTATATGAATGCACATACATTTATATGTTTTTTTTTATATTACCGAAATTATTATTATTGTATCTTGTTTGATTGAAATTTCCGATTTTATAGCTTTAGTTAAAATTAAACTTTTTTCTTTAAATATATTCTATTCAGATCTCAGTAGGAAATATTAACTATGAATTAACAATATCTATCATTATAAATGAAACACAGTTTCAGTTAAGATTGAATACATTTTCTGCATATGCATGCAATTAAAATTATTAATGAGAGTTTAAAAATAATATGCAATATTATATATATATATATATATATATATATATATATATATATATATATATATGTGTGTGTGTGTATGTATATATATATATATATACATATATGTATATATATATATATATGTACATATATATGTACATACATGTATATATGTATATATATAAGTACATATAATACTGCTAAAACATACTTTGTCTGGAATTGAAGAAATAATAGATATTTACCCATAACAAGCAACATTTCCTACTTATTAATCAATTGTACTAAACACTATAAGAGTTAACAGAAAAGATATATAACATCCAAAGTTAAAATTGCCATCAATAAACACCAAAATTGATCAAGATGGGAATCAGATAAAAACCTATAATTTAACTCATGGTTTCAAGTCAATATGGCAATGTCGAATTCATGCTGAAATCATTTATTCACATCTGTATAGTCAAAGTCATAAAATGAGTTAGTAATTAAAAACAGAGTCCTTACATTTTTTAAAATATTACGTTAAGCCTTTTCTATACGTCCCGATACAACATTAATCACATACTATATGTGCTCTAATCTTTAATGTAATCTCCAGGATACTGATAGGCTCATTAGAAGAGTAGTCAATTCACGCTACGTAAATATCGCGTAGCTATACATAAATATACTTATAATATTACAAATAAATCTCCATTTTTCCAAGCGTTAATATGAGACGTGACTTAGATGAGCTAAATATACGCTGATTGTATAATTATGTTTACGTACAGGTGGTCGGTAGTCTTACCATGCTGTTTCGTCTGATGAATTCAAATCAATATTCACGAAACAATCAAGAGATTTTGACAAAACCTGCAACTTGGCAAAAAAATGCTAATTTAATTTTTATTTCTCCATTTATACAAAAATAGCTGATTTCATTTATGGTGTCTAATATTTCCTTCCTACACAAGACATGACAACTTTTCACCAGTCATTAAAAATTAATTTCTATTTATATATATGCATAACATAACTGCTCTATAATCTTTATTTTTCATATTTGAGTAAATTTTGGTTGCATAACCTATCTTTTCTTGATACAAGTGATTTTAAAAGGTAATCGTCTTTTTTTAAAATTATATCATCTTTTTTGTTATGTAAATTTCATGTGTGTAGTTATTCATTTTTTAATAATTTTAAAGAAAATTTTAATGGAAAACATTCAACGTGTTAAAAAGATGTGAAAGAGTGTAGCATATGTGATCATACATGACTTTTTAGCATACTGATATTTATTCATAATAAATTTATTGGAAAGCATTCAATGTGTTAAAAAGATATGAAAGAGTGTAGGATATATGGTCATACACGGCTTTTTAGCACATTAATGCTTGTTCTTAAGTTTTTTGTTTACTTTAAATCTAATTATAGTTTCTTAATTTTAACCTAAAAATGTGTCCAAGTTTTCTATTCAAGATTTAAAATATCAAGTAGTGCGTAAAGCTAATTCATGTTTCTTTATTTGACCCTAAACCAGTAAATTACAATTTCATCAGAAATTTTATACTAAATTCTAAAATATAAATAATAATTCTGAGTCTGTCATGATACATTTATGAAACACATGATAATTGCTAACAAGATGTTGCGTAATCTTTTAAAAACACGCTATTATTAAACTTGATTCATAAAATAATGTTTTAATTTCTTTCGTCTTTGCTTTACTTAATATCTAACTAAACTTTTCATTAGAATCAATATGTATTCTGAAACACTTGTGTCCCTGGTAACACTTTTTTTCATACCTGGGGTATTTTTTCAGTGAAAATAAATTTCCCGTGTCTGTCATTGGACTCTAAAGCTGACAAGAAACAGGAGAAATGTATTTTTAGAGATATTGCATTCCATATATTTGTAGGAGTGATCTGTTCACTTGCACAATATAATTGTGAGACATAATGCTTATGACATAAAAGAAATTTATATATTGCATTCAAGTAGGTTTTAGAAAATTGAAACAATAATGTTTTTTTTTATTTAAACGTAGAACCACAGCAGCTTCCGTATACCTAAAACCATGGGCAGGGTCAAATAGATCCCAATTAATAAAAACCTGTGCTGTTATGCTAAATATAGGCAGTAATTTCTATCAATGACATTTATTAATTTTAACATTAAATTTTTATAATAAATGATAAAAAATAATAGGATATTACAATACGGAATATTGTATACAATTAATGGAATATACAGAAAATTTTAATAGTAACATTTAGTTTCTCACCGGTCAAGATTTGCTATACAGTTCATGCACATTTTAGGCAACTTCTTTTTATATATATTGCACACTTTTCACATATGGGTATTTTACAGTTGAAATAAGTATCTACAGTCTTTTTTCTGCACTTGAAAGCTTCGTGATGATACCTTTTTTTGGATCAAGGCATATTCTTAGAAGTATCCGTTTTTGTCTGTGTATCTGAATTGCAATTTGTTTTGTGAATATGCACTATCTAACTCTTTAATGAGCTGTTGAAGATATTATTTCCAGTTTTTCTCCAATAACTTCTTTGTATAAACTGCATTACGTAATCCTACCAAGATCAAGCATTTTTTAAAAATTTAAATTAGCTACCTCTTTGATCTTGCATTCACAGAATATTCCCGAACCATTTGGTTGGCAATGTCACCACCAAATGTTCATTAATTATAAAACTATATTGTTTCTGGAAGCTATTTTGGATGATTATTATGCAGTGGGATGAAGAGAGAGCAATAATAACACACTTTTGCTGGTTTTTACCCCATAAACTGCCAAAGTTACATCCTCATGCTTCAGTAACTAATGTATCTTATAACGGCTTTTATTACTTTTTATAAAAAATTATAAAAAGTAATAAACTTTTTATAAAAGAATAGATACTTCTTTCAGAATTCATTTCATTGTTCCACTTAAACTAGTTTTTAAGATTTGAAATATACATAGTGTAAGGAAAAAAACTTTATGTGGTGATATTTATTCATTTATTTTGTAAAGATCCAAACAAACGCAAAGCTAAATTTTTGGAGAGAGATAAATTTTTATAACGTTCCTCATATTTAACCAAATATTTAAAATCATTGGAGGTCCTAAATTTGAACATGGATGCAATTTTTCTCTTTTTCCTGTTTTGTCCCTTCTTTGTTTTGAATGGTTGCCTATCCTATAAACAGGTACATATGGTATATGTGTACTGAGGCAGTCGAACTCCAAAACAAATTATGGTCAAGTTAGAAAAATAGAGCAGCTCACCCCATATCGCCTGGTTATATCACACAAAACAAAAACTACAGCAACAATGATATCTGGCTTTAGACAGAAACAGCTGTTCATCAATAGTTATATATTGTCCTAATTTATTAAAAAGTTATCAAATTTTCAATACATTTCTTCCAAACTTCAGAAATGAAAAAGAATTTATTTGTTTGAAGACATTCAGATCGTGTAGTTTCTTTTCCGAACCGCATAAATTTCATAAGTTCTCTGAAAGTATCTCTCACCATAGTATTGCGGAAAAAGGTGGATCTATAACAACAGACCACTCTATCAAGTTCTAGATTATTTGCATCGCATATACCTCGAGCATACAAAACTTCTATAAGAGAACCTAGTTCCTCTAAAGTTGTTGAAGATTAATTTTTTTCCCAGTTCACGGTGAACTTCTTCCTGTGTACAATTTTTAATATGATGAAGCATGGGCTCATCTATAAATAGCCTTCTTCAACTAATTGCACAGCCAATTTGAATATTTCGTTTTGTATAGGTGGTTGGACCACACTTTTCTTTCAAAACATTATATTCAGCAATTCTTCCACGCATACAACCTTTAGAAATGAGACTTTCCCAACATGCTATCATTATTTGCAACAAAATTCCCAACGTTTATTTAATCTAGAATTGAATCTGATAATGTTTTACGTTTATTTACACATTATGTCTCGCCAAAAGTGGTTTTTCTCTTAGTACATTGTACAGGAAAATTAGACAACTTCACTTGGTATCTTCATCCGTGGAAATATTTTCTTCATCTGGAGGTACCTAATAGTTCCGATAATTGTCGCATATATCCGAATACCTTTCTAACTGTTAATTTATGAATGTTTCTTCCAGTCATTTTCACCTAACATGAATTTTATCTTCACGTGTGAACAAGGTGCCAAAAATTGAACAGATTGCATTCATTGACAAAAAAATTCTCAGCTGTTCTTCTTTTATCAGTGACAATCTACTGACCTTATTGTTCTGATTAAATCTGGGAAGTGGGAAGAGGATTGAAAAATATTTTCCCGTTTCAGGAAATGTTTAATTGTAAATAAAGTATTTGTGATTATAAAGGAGTCAAAATGATTAATACAGAAGTTTTTAATGTTGTTGTTGTGTGCCAGCTAGGCTGTCATTATGGCGTGTGTTGCTCTCCTATTTCAACTGTACCATTTGGCGTGGGTTCTGACTTCCTTAGTACAAACGTGCCTAGGTACCCGTTTATAGGGTAGGCAATCATTCACAACCCATTAATACAAGGAAAGGACAAATACAGGGTAGTTAGAGCGAAAGTACATCAATGCCCGAACCGGGATTCAAGCCCAGGACCTCCGTATCCACAGTGAGGCACGCAGTACATTAGAAAAGTTAGGCGGCCGCGTTTGTTTTAATATAATTATCAAAAAGAAAAAAATGGCATATATTCAACGTATCACAGATTATTATTGCTATATAAAAATTAAAAAAAGGTAATAAATTAAATAAAAATAATAACTTCGTGAATAACTGTTTAAGAAAATGGGAGACAAAAATGATTTTGGGTCAAATGACCCCATTCGCTGTTCTAGTGTTAATATTAACATTCAAACAAAAATATGAAATAAAAATAAAATGTGTAAGTAAATCAAATCATTTTCGGTTGAAAAAAACGTAAAATTTCTAAATGATATTGCGTAATTGTGTAAAAGTTTCCATAGCCGTATTCTGTTGCTAAATTCTGTTTGATTTTTGAAACGCTTAAAAATGTGAATAAAATTACTCAAATCATTTAGATTTAAAGACTCTATTTTAAATCATTATGATTTAAAATACAGTTATTTTAAATCAAGACTATTTAAAAAAAACAATAAATTGCATATTTATGGTTATATTTGTTTCAAATTGAATACATTCTAATTGATTGTTTTGAACACATTTATACATTTCCCATTTTTTTTATGTATTCGATTCCTATTTTAATTTCTTAAAAGATGTGGTATCAAGAAGTAGTTACACAGGTAGATATATTTGCAACAAATACCACATTAATGTTTTTGGATTTATGGCTCATTATTTTTATTTTTGTTCAGTAGTACCAGCATTTCTCAATAAAGAATTTTGAAGATTATATCATAACATAATTCACGCAAGTATTACGTCCGAAGAAATCCATGCCCAAAGAATTTAATAGCTGATACATGATGAGCAGCAAATAAGAAAAGTCTAGTTTTTATCTTTGTTTATTTCACAATGAAACTACAATTCGTAACGTTTTTTTAACCGGAGAATTCATGCGAATTAGATAATATCATTGTTTTTAAATGTGAATTATATGCTCAATGAAATCCATCTGTGTGTGTGTGTGTGAATGAATAGAAAAGTCATTTAAAAATTATCAGTTATAAGAAAATTTTGTGTGCAAATTTCAAGACAGGTAAAATAATGTGCTAGAAATCAATCATTCTTGAGCTAAACACTGTGTTTATCAGTTATAGAATAACTGGATCTTAGAAAGTTTATACGCAGATATTTTATTTGCAAACATAGAACCGTTACTATTACAGCTATAGATTATTACACCCTAATTTTAAAAAATACTTCAATGAGTAAATTTGTAACTACATATATCAGGGCTTCTTAAACTATGGGTCGCGACCCCCTTTGGGGTCGCGTAGCAAAATTCTGGTGTCGCGAGAGATAAAAATACAATTTAACAGAAAATGTTTTTTAACTTGTAAAATTATTGTTATAAAGATAAAATAACAATTATCGTAGATAAATATGTCATAAAATCTTCTAGTTCGGAAAGATTGTTTGTACCTGCATTTCTATTAAGAGTATTATAATACTCTTAATAAAAATGCAGGTACAAACCGAAAAACCGAAATGATCCTGAAACCGAAACCAAAATGATCCTGAGAAATATTATCAACAAAATTTCTAGGTATTATTGCTGAAGAAACTATATAAACATTTTATTTTATTCTTATTTAGCCATTGTCTGATTGTGAACGAGGTGCATGTTATTCCGAATTTGTCAGTTTAAAAATTTTTTTCCATTTATACTCGTATATTGTTGGATCTACCACCAGCCAGTTAATTGAATTTATTTTTTTATCAGTGAAAGTAGTAGTGTTAAGAAAATACAAGTTGCTAAGGCATTTAACGATTTGTTTTAAGATTTTAAGTTTATTATTGTGTTTTTAATAAATAGTTTTAAATATTTCATAAGTTTTTATAATAATTATCTACAACTACATAATTGTTCCTGTAGGACATAACAACCAGGTATGTTTATTTTTGAAACTATAATAAATACAATTTTATAATTTTTTGTGCAATTTTTAATTTTAGATTTTTGTATGTTTCAAAACGAATTCTAAACTTATATATTTTTATATGTATATGTATATTGTTACCTAATAAATAAATCATCAAAAAATATTAATTTATTTTTCTTTTATATTTGTATGGGGTCGTCAAGAAATTCGCAATCATAAATGGGGTCGTGAATTACAAAAGTTAAAAAAGCACTGATATATATGAAAACGTTTTTGATCAATATTCTTAAAATGTTTTGACATACATTAAATTAGGTATTTTTAAATAGATAGCAATATTTACATATAATTTCCCAGATAATACAGATTGCAAAAAATTATGTATGAAACTATTACTAGCTTTTCCTCATAAATCACGTATCCTTAAAATATACTATTTAATATGCTTCATAAATTCTATTTTGATTAAAAATTCAAATATATTTTTATTCAAGTATGTGATTACCGAAATATAGATGCAAATAATTGGGAAGAAAATAAATTCAAATTGAAGAGAAAACTAAATATTACAAATTTTATAATAAATTTACATGCTTTAGATGCAAAGAGGAAATTCTTAAGAATAAATTACTTTTTTGAATCTGGGAAACGTATTCATTAACAAAGTTGTGTACATGAAATGATACGTCGGCCTTTTTTGATGAAAGTAAAGTAATTTGATTCATATTCAGCAAAAATTTAATATATTTCAGAAATGCATTTGCTTCATGCAACATTACTATCTAAAAATGTATCATACTTTGCATTTAAATGCGTATTTCTTATGTCTGAGGATTTGCTGCAGAAGTTTTCAATAAATGCTAAGGAATAAGCATGAATTATTTATAACAAACGAGTTGCAATATTTTTATAGAAATACAAATTTCCAGGAGTAAGTTTTTCACTTTTCTGAATACTTCCAATACATAATATGTTGACTATGTGCTTCATCTTCCAATTTATTTCATGAGATAAAATTCTTTAAGCGAAAATATAATTTTTTTCAATGTGATAGTATTTAATTTAATCACAGTCTATAGTCTGATTTGATATTAAATTCAAGCATTCTACTTACATGAAATGTAATCCAGATACTCATAAGCGTGAAATAATTTATGAATTGTAAAATTTGTTTTATGAATAATCTATAGATTAGCATGATTTTTTGAAATTTAAGTCAGTAATCACATTAATTTTTCATTACACACACAGACATATATATATATATATATATATATATATATATATATATATATATATATATATATATATATATATATATATATATATATATATATATATATATATATACTAATTTTTGTGAACAGAATTTATAAAAAAGGGTTAAGTTTCAATTGTGCAAAATTTTGCTTTCAGTAAAAACATTTATGTTCTTTTCACTTTTAAAATAAGATACTTTTTTCACAAATCAAAGTTTGCCGATATACTTTTTTTGTCAAATATTAAGAAAAGCAAGCTTTTAAGTTCACTTTTACTGTATACACAAATAGATATCTCCGATAAATTTTCATTTTTTCTATAACCTACATTAATATGAGCTTTGCAAAATGAAAAAAAATAAGTGTTTTAAAAGGCACATTTTTCGAGTTTAGGCATGTTAAATAAATTTCTGTTCAAAATTTATAAAATTAATTATTTTAGACATTAAGTAAATGTATAGATTATTATTAATATTAGATATCACACCATTTTTTAGACATTTTAGATATTTTTGGTTTTATGGTTGTTGTCTAGCCTAGCTAGACAACCTGAGATAATAACAACAACTACAGATATTACATTTTTGTTTCTATTTCTTTAAAACGTGTTTTTCTACAAAAGTCTAATCTATGATTTACTATAACAAGTAATATAATTTAAATAATTTAAGATTACCCATACATAGATAATTATTCTGATTGCGGTGTTAGAACACAGGTGTGTAGAAATTATCAAGTTATTGACTCTGAATATACTTAAATTTATACCAATTAATGGTATTTATGGGATTATTTCTGATAATTCTTCTGAGATTTAGTAGAAAAATTTGCTCAATAAAAATTAAGTCTTCCTTTAATTTGTAATAAAATTGTAATGAAATCAAGTGCATGACAATGCATAAAACATCTTAACTAAATAAAAAAAGTAAAAAATAATGCATAATATATGGGGAAATAAGTGAAACAAGTTAAAATAATACGTGATGTAATACGCATTTAAAAACAATTCAATACGATTAAATCTGATTTAAGAAATGACTTTATGCAATAAAACATTCTTATTTTCACATGCTGCACTAATTAATACTTTGTTCTTTTTAAATTAATGTATGAAATAATTTATATTTGCCTATCTTTACATTTTGATAATGCAAAAATATATGCCTAAACAAAATGCAAATTCTGCACAACACTGCACTGTAAGTCATTTTAAATATTCCACTTACGTATGTTCTCCAATATGAAAACCACAAAGGCAATATTAAACCCTTTGATTGAAGTAAATAATAAGTATAAGCAGATAACAAAATAATTTAATGAGAAAAGTTAAAATATAGTTAAATTTAATGAATTTTTTTAATACATCTGTGAAGACAATTTAAATTCATATATATATATATATATATATATATATATATATATATATATATATATATATATATATGTATATATATATATATATATATATATATATATAGGGAAAGCTATTAATGTTATCTATGATATGCAATACAATCTTGTCTAACTGCAAAAAAATGTTACGTTGAAAAATGGTTTTATTTAAATTGAAAATGCAGTTTTAATAAAAAATATATTATTATTTTTAAACATAACAAAGACTGTTACAAACATTTTCTTACTGGAAACATTCAATACCATTTTCTGTGATTTTTCATGTTGTTTCCAATTATAAATATTGTAGAATTTTTTAACTTAAATTTAACATACTGTGCAATGATACTTGAAAACCGAAATTCACATTTCAATAGTTCTCTAAAACAAAAACATGCCGAGCTTGAAACTGAAAAAAATAGCATTTTACAGCTTTGTATAGCTTTGTGTGTACAACTCCCACTTCAGAAGTGTATGCTTGAATTTCATTTTAAACTCAAGGCTTCAATGTAGTAAAACTTCTAGTGCAAAATCTCACCTTAATATGACAAACAGAAGAAAGATGGGTATTTGATATATATATATATATATATATATATATATATATATATATATGTATCAAATATCCGGCTTTCTTTCTAAAAGATCGGAATTCTCGAGAAAAATTAGATTGAGGCAAATAGGGAAATGTATAATGAATGAGTAATTGGCCTATGCAGTGGTAGGTGAAATCCGTATGAATGAGAAAATGTTGGTTTCATGGTGTTACTCTTAAGTAAAGCCAAAATAAAGATTTTCATAAACTTTTCAGAGTCAAAAAACATAAAAAATCAATGACACAGCGCTAAATTAAACTTGCTTTATGTTTTATATTGCCCTACAATCATGTCTTTGTTTAATAGTATAATATTACAGATCACATTTGTGATTATATTACAGATTCCAAACCGTAAAACAGGCCCACGGCAATATTAATCTTAATTACATTTTTTAAATTATTTGCTTATATTCGTATTATGCTTTTGAGAACAAAATCTCCGCGTATAATTTTCATATTCTTTGAGACAACAATGCAAAATAAACTCGATTTAGGAATCCTAAAGAAATTTTTTATTCACACTTTCCAGAAGAGAAGCTTTTCAGTTATGTTAATTTTGGCAGGATGGTCATAATTGTCTTGAATACCAAAAAAAATCAAGATCCTCAAATCCTCAGTCACTTGCGACCTGTTTGAACTCGTAAAGGGAAACAAAAAGGGTTTAATAAGCAAATCCACATACATTTGAAAAACTCTAACTCAGGATTCAGAATGCCATCAATAGTATCACAATACAAGAATTGACAATATTATATGTAAAACGTCTCAACCTTGCTCACCAATGTGTTGAATTAGGTGGAGAGCGTGGTACAAGTTCAGTATCCCCATACTCGATTTCTCGCAAAATCTGGAAACCGTTGTTTTCATTGTAGTGTTGCCGATTTCAGTTTTTGTTTTTATTGTAGTGCTGCCAAATTTAGTTTTTGTAACTATTTTTATTTTTTCGTTGCCAGATTCCGTTTTTCTCTTGTTTTAAATAATTTTTTAAATAATTTAAAAATTAGTTATATATGTGCTTTTTTTAGTGGCAATAACTTTTTAAGTTTCACTTCGAGAACTTTCGTGAACTCTCTTTGCTATTTGTTCTACGTTTTAATTCATAGTCATTTTAATTTCGTTGGCTGTCGCTGCTGCTATTAGTGGATTTCTCGCAGTTATGTTTCGTTTTCGCCAGTGTCCAAACATCGTAAATTTTTCTTTTTTACTATTTCTTTTACATTATTTACTTTTATTTGGTTTATTTATAATATATATATTTTTTAATTTAATGATATATTTTATTTTATATATTTAAGACCGTTAAATATTCTTTTTTCCTTATTTCTTCTTCATAATTTATTATCATATTTTTATTGTTTTAATTACTTTATTTATTGTTTTAATTTAAAATGCCTCATGTTTAAAATGTTGTTGAAAAATATCAACAAATAATTTTAGCAAAAATTAGTATATGATAATAATGATGGAATATTGCTCAAGATTCCAAATTATTAATTAATTTAGGATTCGCAAATATTAATTAATTTTTTAATGGAAATTGGATTTGGAGAAGGTGTAATTATTTTATTTAAATTCTATTGCTTACATGTTTTTTTTATTGTATTCGTGTTATACTTAAAAAGTGTATTATTTAAAAAATATTTAATTCATGTTTTTTTTAAATTTTAAAAAATGTATGTATTTGAAAAATAAGTTTTTGCATACTTGTTTTTAGATTTTATAAAGTGTACTTATTTAGAAAAATATTTTTGCATGCCTTTTTTGTAAAATTAGATAATTATTTTTTATTGAAATGTGACACTGGTGACAAACGAACAAAATATCGAAATAAATATACCAATCTGAATGTCAACTTAATTTCATATCAAGTAAGTCCATTATTTATATTTATTTCCCTTTTTAAATTTTCTGAAATGCTTATTTTTCGATCGAACTTAGGGAAATTTTCCTTGTTAATAAATGCGCGCCTAACATGGCGACTTGGCGACAAAAAATTAGCTGCGGTCGCCAAGTGTATAGGGATACTGAACTTGTTCCGAGAGCGCTTTCAGCTCTTACATTGTGAAGGGGCGTAATCATATTTAGCATATCTTACGCTTTATTTTATAACTCACAGTTTTACGTATCACACTATATATACATATATAATAATAACTTTGGTAATAACATTACCAAAGAGCACCGTCCCACCCGAAGGTATACGGTGGAGAACGTCGTCGGACAGTAATCATGGAGGGAACCCAGGCTCAGCACTTGGCCAGGGCGTGTGAGTAGAGCTCTAATGGACTGTCCAAACCGATGGGGCAAAAGGGGTTCTGTTGGGACTCACTGTGGCTGGTAGAGGGCCGGATGGCCTTAATTATGAAAGATACAGCACAAAACATATGTACAAGGAAGGAGGAGGTGGAGGTTAGTCAGTGAGCTGAAAGAGGAGTTCAGCCTGCAGAATTTCCTTGGCACCTTTCCTGAATTCTATATATACATATATATATATATATAGTTAATAATCTATTTTATAAAATGCAATGAATATAATGAAACAAAATACAATGAAAAATGCCAAATGGAGAATTGTACATTGAAAATACTTGAAAAAAATTTCAAAGAAAGATAGATAGATATAAATGGAATAAAGTACCAATATGGCCAGCTTCATCAGGGGGTGTTGACCACATTGGCACAAATTATGGCTTTTCTGCAATGGCCCAAGACATAGTCTTAAAGAAACCATTACACCCCAAAGCCATACCAAAAATTCAAACCAAAGTATCAAACAAGAATAAAAGAAGTAGAATTTAATCCAAAATATGTAAGTAGAATTTAATCTAAAATATATAAGTCAAAATCCAATGTTGCCAAAATATACCCAATATATAATAATCAAATTTAAATCATATCTAATTACAAATCCAAATCTGCAAGAACCTCACCAAACACATAAATTAGTGACTAAGTGTAAACACTATCGTCATTTCAAGCTTCTTATAAGACCTTCAAGGCTTGGGTGACCCTTCTGTAGTATAAAACTACGCCTTACTTCACTCTTATAAGCAATGCTCTACTAGCCAAATAGTGTTTAATAAATTTAGTTGGAATGCCATTATGAGTTAAAATATTTTCTAGTCTATTTTTTTGTTTATTGATATTATTTAAATTATTACATATATTGTATATTCTATTAAGTTGATTAAAAATAATATTTTTATAAATTTTAATTGAAATGTTTGAATTCCAGAAAATTAGTTTATTAACTTTGAAATTAAAATTATTAGTTTTATCATATATGTCAGTAAATGTGTGGTTTTCTTTTATAGTAATTGAAATATCTAGAAATTCAGTTTTTAAGTTATCAATATTAGTTTTAATTAATTTTAATTCCTTAGGATGTATATTATTGTAAATTTTATCGAATTCTAGGCAATTAAAAATTTTTAAATCGTCAATATATCTGTAAGCAAAAGGCATTCGTATAATAAATGATTTTTCATAGTAGTTTAAAAATAAATTTGCCAATATACTGGTTGGTTTCTAGTAAAGCAATGATTTGAAAACCATCCGAACTTCATTTGTAACTCATAAAGGTCAGTACCAATTTCTTAAGATTCCTTTGGGACTATGTAATTCTCCAACCGTATTTTAAAGATTTATTAACACTATTTTCCAACCACTGATTAATTAAGGTGTTGTTTTACCATGTATGGACGATATAATTATTTTGCCTTCCTAAACTGAAAAAGGAGTTAAACGGCTTGGAAAGGTCTTAAACCTTGCAAGCGAATATAGACTAGAAATAAATTTTAGAAAATCCCATTTTTTGAAAAAGCGCATTGAATTTTTAGACCATGTCATCGAAGAAGTGAAAAATTTTCCATCTACTTTGAAAACCAAAGCTGTGCTTCATTTTCCCGAGTCACGTAATTTGAAAGAGTTCCATAGTTTTTTTAGGATTGACTGTATATTTCAGGAAGTTTATCACAAAGTATTCCATTATTGCTAGACCATTGAATGACCTTTTAATGAAAGATCGGAATATTATTGCTTATAATATATGAAATGACATTTGATTGAGCAGGAAAACTTGAAAACATTTTTAGATGGCAGCGTCGGAACAAATTATATATTTAAACAATGTTTCTACTTTAAAGAAACAAATAACAAAAAAAGACAAATCAGAATAAATTAGTGAAATGTCGTTTAACAGTAATAAAATGATGGAAATAACAATAAATGTTTGCAAACTGTAGTAAATATGCATGAATTTTTACGTTTACATAATTTAAACAATGCTTGGTTTTCTTATAACTTCTCGAGAAATCATTAGATAGGCATGAAACTTAAAAATGG